>MNPL01001521.1:25995-45571 GCA_002081605.1 Tropilaelaps mercedesae
AGCTACTCATAGGCTGAAGACAGCGAACCGTACTGAGTGGCTAGATCGTGTGCGCCGCTCGTGCTATCTGACTAGCCGGTGAAACTGCTCGCAACGTTTCTGTTATGCAAATTTCACGCCTGCGTCGTTAACAAGCACCGATACACCGCATCCGGAGTGGATTGAAGCGCTATGGCGGAGAAGATGTGTAGCCTAGGCGACCAAAATAGCCAGAAAGCGAGGAAGTAAAGCTAGGATACAAAGGAACTCAACGTGTTGAGGACACACACATTTACCGAGGCTCCGAAAAGGCTGCGGGTCGTCGAAGGACCCACACAAAACGGCGGATGCGCACAATATCTGATTCTGATTGTCGGTGTGCACGTAGGGTATACATGAAGTGTATTACAGTGGAAGGTAGCTTTAGTAGAAAGCTCTGTACGTTATGAAGTGCGAATACTAGTTTACAAAGTAGATTCAATGAAAGTTGGTAGAAAGTGTACGACCGTTGCAACGGGCGGGACTTGCGCGTATATATGCACTGTGCCTACTTTCGATATATAATATTGTTCAACCATGCACAAGAAGGCAAGACATCAATCTTAAAAATGTTCTTCTGGTTTTGGCTAGTTTAAAAATGGATTTGCGCTAAAATTTGGACGATTTAAACTTAGACGTAGAGAATGGAAAAACAATTCAATTATAGTAACAGATAAGAGCGAGTTGGAATAAATTGTATTGTGAATATTCCGAAGGCAAATAACATTTTTAGGAAAGCTGACGACGACGAAATGGCGAAATGGTCATTTGTAGTAACAATTGTTCCCTTAATAAAAGGTCACTTGACCTGATTTGATTTATAATGGGTCATTCTAGTGTTTTTACTTCATTACCAAAAAAAGAACATAAATCGCTTTAAGCACTCATAATCGTATGGTTATTTTCATTGAATCGGCTGAACGCTAGACAAAATATGGACCCAATATAAACCCCAAAAAAAACGTCATTGATGCTTGAACAAAAAATGTAATGGCTTTTCAGAAAGTAAGTGTAGTTTTATTGGCAAGTTATCGCAGAACCGTTTTACTCATAACTCGGAGATTGCTGATCTGAGGTGCGCTAATAAATGCATTTTGGATAAGCCAAACTCTATTCTTGTGCAAGTATTACCTCGGACATTTGTGGCGAGCAGTGAATGTCGATATGTAGGAAATATAAAAGAAAGGTCGAAAGGAGTAAGGTCGAAATATCTAACAAAGTCCACTTGTTATACAGTTAAGACACTCAAATCGGTCAATAAGGTCTGCTCCAATACCCCCGTTCTGTAAAGTAACATTAATTTGGTCATCGAATTCATTTGCAACTGAGAATGAAGTGCTCCACCCTTGATTAAAGGTATGCTATACCGTTTAGATTCCAGGAAAACGGCATACGTAATGAGTAATTTAGCCGTGTCCCGCTGCAGAGTTGAAGCCCGTTAAATAAAACGAGAACATTTACTTCAAAGCTGTTTGATCTACGGAGGAAAGTAATCGACCAGATTTTAGATCGCAATTAAAACGTTAATATGTCTCAGATCACCAACGTAGGACAACGGATTTGTTAAATAAAATGAACCTCACCAATAAAAATAGTGAGCATCGCTACGCAATTACATATTGCAGATAGCACACTCAGATGTGAGCCAATGGACCAATTATTCTTGTTGCTGCCATCGCGGCCACATCCACATCATGCCCTTGCATGATGTGGCAAATAGCGGCGGTTTATTATTGGAAGGTTGTTTGTCGTTCTCGGATTATTTAGAATTGTTTGACTCATTTAAATTTAAGTTTCGGGTCTTTCCGATATATCAACTTAATAAGGCTGATAGCGCGTGTACGCTAGCACGGATTTTTCTTCCAGATATTTACATGTTCCTTCAGTTAGCCACTAATTCACCACAAGGTAAGACATCTTGGCATCTTGAAAGTACTTTAAAAGCTCAATTAATAGACAAGCAGTTAGCCCATTGGGTGACACGTGTATACAAATGCTCATTAAAATCATATTACTTTAATCAGTAATAAAAAATCGCAAACTGCCATCTATGACTTTTCGAAGTATATACACAGACACACATATCCAGGCGTTAGGATACAGGTATATACAAACCAAAACACATGCCATGTAAATAAAATCTTGGCTGCTAACGAGAGCGCACACGTGCTCATTTACAACAATATTGTCTGGCTTGCAGTTAAAGCTTTCCACCCTTACTAATCCCATCCAGGTATTTTTCTCTATCTCTAAGCATCCCATGATGCTCTGTCATGGGTCCCCTTTTTACTAACGCGAAAATATCTAATATAACTATTACGCTATATTACCACAACAATAGTTTATCAATCAACAGACAGTGAAATTTAGAATGTAATGGAGACTGAGGCCAACATGTTCTGATTAATATAAACGCGTTTTTATTCGCACGTGTTTCAGTGAAGTCGGATTTGCAAACTCTTGAAGAAAATCTTGAAATTAGTCGTTAAATTATTCTATTCAATTGTTGTTACAACGTGTTTATTTTTTATGAAACATTCGATGTTTATTTCATCATAATCGAGAAACAGAATAAAATGGCAGAACGCGTTTCATTTAAATTACCACAGCTTTCTAACGTTTGCCTTTCCCAAACAAGTGAATTCGTGTTGAAGCAGCATTTGTCAAAAGGTGATGCGTGCGGTGTTGATTCCGTAAAGTTTACACGATTTTTTCTAGAGCAGAAACACATACTCATAGATGAGAAATCTTTTGTTAACTTACGTGACTGCAAAATAAAAGTATTTTAAAAAAAAAAAAAATTTTGCTTGTGCCATATATGCACATTTGCGCTTTCGAACCATTGCATATTTGTGTTTCTAAACCATTATATATTTACGTTTGTAAACCCTTGTATATTTGCATTTTTAAGTTATTGCATATTTGTGTTTTTAATTTATTAACTATTTTTTCACACTAAAATGGTTGATTCTTACTTGCACGTATTTTCGAATGCCAGATAGTAGTGACTACAGTGGAGATGATCGGTATAATCGGTTCGAAATGCCTTGCCTCTATTAACGAATTCTTCCTCTAGTTTTCTCGTAAGTGCTGGATGTTGTCGAAAACTAAAGAAGCTTCAGTTACTTGGTTTACCCACGGTTTAGGGAAAATAATTTACTAGATTTACAGAACTGGATCACTCTATTTTTCTTCAAGAGAGAAAAACTTGTAGTGACACGACACTCTTCACTATTTTGTTGGCAATGTGATTGACAAAGCCCTTAAGATGTTCCTTCATTTTATGGGCCTACAAGTCTGTGGACTTTTTAGCAAGTTTTGAACGCGCGCTCACGTTTGGTCGTGCTCAAAACGAAAGTACTCATCGACACCCAGTTAGCCAATGAATGATGGCAAGCACACCTACAGATTTGATATCGATTGTATTAGAAAGTAGATTGTAGTAGAAAAGAATATGAATCAGATTTCTGCTCTTCTCGTCCCACCTAAACATGGTAAAATATGTCGAAGCGCTTTGAGCACGGAGAAGTGTAAGAAAGGATCGGAGCACTGCAATCAACAATCCGTAGCCAGTTCTTATAAAAAAGGGAAACGGGGCTATGTAAGAGTGTACAGCAATCGAACAAAACCCACAATACCAATCCATGCTGAAGCAGGCAGCCGGAATAGCAGGATAAACTGGAGTGGTAATCGTATTGCATTTTAGCTTAGAAAAAGAAGTCTAGTCGTTTATCAAGGACCAGACAAATACGAAAAGGAAGTGACAGAGAGGCGAATAGATATAAATGACAGCAATTACAGTCTCGCTGAAAAACCTTGTTTACCTTCGTCATGCTGTAGACAAAGGACGTGCTAAGGATTTATAGTTAACGATTGGTATCGGCTCAAATACTTGGGATATGCAAACTAAACACAGCTTAAAAGTTGACGTGTTTACTGTCAAAGGAAACTTTAGCAAAAAACGGTGTTTTCTTACGGCGATATAAAAGAATGTCTAGTAGCATTGACATGCTAGTTGTAAGTAGTGCCACGAATTTAACAAAATGATAACTCTCTTTATCGCTTTACAAATATGTAAGTATGCAAGTGGAAACAGAAATTTTGTCGAATTTGTAGAAACCGTTGTATTAACTATTAAGTTCATTTCGAAAATGAAAACTGCCGTCTTAACAAATTACGAAACATAAGAAAAAATATAAAATGCATGGCTATTTTTTTATAACCGTTGTTTTCGGTTTGTGGTTCACTAGATACGTTGAAGTGTTCAAAAAGTGATGTCCTTATGCAGTAATCTGTTAAAAGTGCGAAAAAATAAGACAACCGGAAGAATAAGATTTCGTTGGTCTAAGAAATGGCACGAAGAATTAAGTTAGACTTCACAATAATTGTAGTGTACTTGCACTATTATACAAACATTATTTGGATCGTTGTAGCTGTTTGTAAGTGCTACTCATATACAAAAACACACATGCTTAAGAAGCAAGCGTGTTGAATATCTATGATAACAGTTTACCCACGGCAACCAAGGAACGCGGTTTTGCACAGATAGTTCCTCTAAGATATTGCTTCTGGCAAACGCTCAGTATTTATTCGATAAAGCGAAGAAGAGCCGAAAAATGGAGCTGCGAGTGATGAGGTGCCGAGCTCGAGGCATTGCGTACAGAACTCCCAGGAAATATCTTTTCGTATAACCAGATCTGAAAAAAGAGTACACACCTATAAAAAATTTCAGGCGTCAAGCAAGCATCGCAAGCGCCAAGTTTCAAGGGTTTACGTTCGGTGAGGAAGCTTCCCGTGTCAGCCCGGAATCGCTCCAATATTTTGAGCACTCTAAGTACGCAAAGCACACAGAGGTATAGCGCGTCAACCCTATAGTCAACTTCATTATCCACCCAGATGGCCGTTAGGACAATAATGAGGGTTTAATTTATTTTGTTAAATATTATTTGTTTTCCCATCTTTAATAGCCTTTAATTGGGCCTGAATATAAGAACCAAAATATCAGCTAGCTTAAAGGTTACCACCGTTTATTTCGCTCGGTGATTCACTCAGTAATTGCCTGTTACTCATTCGCTTGCTAGTTTCATACGCGTACAAATTTTTAAACAGGCAAATTCCTCATGACAGAGTAAACAACAGTCGATTTGTGGCTTGACTTCCTTACTTACTGCCAGTCTCTCAAACTCCGTTGAAATCCATCGGAACGAGCTCGATATGAAACTTCTGTTTTAAAAATCGTCTTAATTTTAAAGGAAGCACAGGCTACCTTTTGCCAGTGATAACAACTTTATCATTCTATGGAGCTACCATTATTCACTAATAAGTTGTCCGCTGAGATTAAACTCGCTCAACGTTTATAAATGTCTCGATAACATTACATATTGGGTGTTTGACATGCATTCTGATCAGTTCAAAACGCATTTTTATCTGATAAGTAAAAATAAAATGGATAACCGGAAAATGGTCATAACGTATTTGCAAGTTTTTGCACTGTCGGGTGACGCGGTCTTCGCAGTTGTAATGAGTGATACTGACCTAACAGTGCGGGAAGTCAGCAATGTAATGCCGGATAATGCAAACATAACAACCAAGTTCAACTTGTATTCTCAAGACCCCTACCTGCAAACGTCGATTAAGGTAAAAGATGGTACCATAAAGTCACGCCTTTTTTGAAATATTTTCTTGCTAAATTATAACTTCAGCGTGAAAAGAGCCGAAAAGAGAAATATGATATGATATAAGAATGCCATACATAATATAAAAGCATACGCTTTTTGTTAGCCCTATGACCTGAATATTGTCTGAAAACGAGAAATTATCATCTGCTCTCTGATGAATTTAAAAAACCTACATTGTTTACGGAGCTTTACGCAGGCAAAATGTTATATCTCGCTAGATTCAACTTGTTACAAAGGACTTAGCAATTTGGCTGCAACAATGCTCAAAATAAAAAAAGCAGAAAAACAAAGGTCAAAGTAGAATGCATCCAGACAATTTGGAAAACAAAAGTACGACATAAATACAATGATCACATACAAGTAGTGCCTTAGATAGCTAAGGAAGTGAATAAAAATGTAAATAAATAATCTAAAGAAACTCAGGCATAAATATTGCTTTAGGTTGACATGTAGTGTGGAAAGATGTAGAGGCAACAAGAAAGATATTGTTGACATAAGGCAGTCAAGGAAAACTGGAGGTGCACAAACGCTTATGCAAATATTATCAATAATTATGTAAATACTATTAATAATAACTATTATACTTTGCGTCCACACGTAGGACATCTCTATTTTTTGAAAGAAATAGTATACATCTGTACATACATGTATATACACATAGAGCCTGTTATTTAAATTTGTACGTGCAGATTCGGTATAATAGTTTTACCGTAGGGGTAGAACGTAGAACGTAGAACCACCTGATGACGTATAACGAATGGCTTTAGAACCAATTTTTGATATTGCTCCTGGAAAAAATTGGAGATAGGACACAAAGGCTTTTAAATCTCCAATATTTCGAAGGCCGTTAAATTCTTCGAAAACATAAAAGAACGTAGTATGCGCTAAGGTTTGAGTTCTAGTAAATAAATGTGGACTCTAATTTCTATAGAGAAATGAAAATCAGTGTTAAGATCTCGCAGAGTGCCATCACCGATGTGACTTCACCTCTTTGATGGGCATTCAAAAGAGATTATTTAAAATTTCTCAACATTATTATTATTGAAACTATGTTCTAATACTTTTTATTCTATCTGCAAACCGTTTAAAAATAAATATGAGGCATTCTGCAGACATTGTAGATATTTGTATTATATATACTTAAAGTTGAATTTTTATTATAGAGATAGTTTATTTTATAGTTTAATCGTTTTTTGTAACAAAAGCCATATTTTACGCTTTGCAATGGCACATGTACACCATAAATATATTATTATTTTAATATTAATAATGTTGACCACCACTCCTACCTTCGTAGTTATATGCCATATATAAATCTGTGAAAAAATCATCGTTTGTGTGACGCCGATTTGGCCAATTTTCGCCTCGTTTCGCCGACTTCCGGCCCCATATTCTTAATGTTGAAGCTTAGCGCGTTATCAGAGATTTATCTACTGCAGTCCCAAACTGTACATAAAATAAATGTGTAGACAAACAAAAAACGAAATGTCAATTTTTTATATAAATGTGACAGTAAACAATGTAAGACAATACCAAACGTCGCCGTGCCGATAACTAGAAAAAAGCGGATTATAGGTACCAAAGCTAGGACTGCTACTTGCCCGTGGCAACAAATTTAGCCTCTGTACGAACAGGCGATGTGTTTAACATAAATTCCTAACATAATGTTTTAATTAATTAAAAGATACAGCACAAAAATTACACGTATATAAACCAAATGATCCATTTTTAATCAGGTGCAATCCTTCATCAACAAACAGCAATAAATTGCCATGTCTCGATTTTTCTTTTGCAAAACATTTTGGAGACTTGAAAACTCGAGAGTACCATCCGACCTCGTATATTTTTTCATGTATATAATTTATTTAACATTTTCATCTTAAAATTTTTTTACGTACCTTCAATTGACCGGTTTCTTTACCATTGATCAGATTGTAAAGATAAGATAATTAAATCAGCAGTAATGCAAAAGAAGAAATTTATTTTGGCGAGAAACAAAGATAAAGTCACCGGGTGCTATGATTATCCGAATAGAACCCATATGCGTCGTGGCTCTAAATAGCAAACACCTGCGTTGCACATAGTGGCTTGTGTCGGATAAACTATTTGTTTATATTAAAAAGTTTAGAAGGTATATTTGACACCGGCTTCGGACTTCTAACAGGACAAGGCAGATGCTGATACTTTTTAATATAGTATGTGAGTGGCAAATGCAAAGTGAATATCGCTAGACAACATAATGAAAAATAGTAGAAACTGGCAAAGGAGAAAAATCCTTCTGTACTAAATGACACCACTTAAAAAATTGCTAAAAATATTTTGATAATTTGCGCCGTAAAAAACGATAAAGTTTTGACTGTATACTAAATTTATATCTACCTCGCTTCCACCAGTGCGCCAGTATCTGAATCTATTAGAAGAGGACTGAAGATGAAGAGGTCTTGTCCCGATAAAAACCGCCTATAGGCAATAAAACAGCAGAATACGCTTGATGACATTGGGTAACGGACAAAACAGAACATTTAGACCTGTTCCAATATATATTTCAATAACCTTTCCAACAATCTTTGTTTATCGAAAAATAAGTTACGATTAATGTAGTCATGAAAACGCACAACAACAAGACCAAGCGTGGTCAAGAAATTGAAACCATTTGCGAGACATGCAATACGATTAAAGTAGTAAGAATGAACTGAAGGCAAAAATAAAAATGAAAAAATAATCATAATCACCCCGTGTTCCTAGGGATTTAATTCCCACGAAATAGACGATCAACAAAAAACTGAGGAATCTTATTGTCTTTACTGATTTTTTTAGCAAAGACAGGCGAATGAACGTAAATAGACTTGCTTATTCATGTTCACTATAATTTCGCCAACTACTACTACTACCAATGGTAAATTTCTAACGTAGGTTTTCACTAGATTACTAATGTTTTATACACAAACGAGATGAAGATGCAATAGGACAATTCAACAAAACATTAGTGGATACAATCCATGAGTTATTTATAGATACCTCTAGTAAAAATGCTGAAAGGCACCGGACGCTTTAAAAATTTGAACAAAACCAATCTAATAGAAGAATGAAACGTCGCTAGCGTGAGCACGGACGGTGCCATAGTAAATGATTTTTTGCGTCAGGCTGGCGTCATAAACAATTACTGAATTATTACACCGATATCTTTTACAAGACAACAGATTTACAAAATCTTTGCATTGAGAAGCATGGGTTCATTTTTGCTGTCGTGTTCGTTGCAGCTTGGCGCTCTGTGATGATAATATCAATTGACGATTGCCGAAGCGAGAGAAAGTGTATTCGCGAAAGCTACACTGTCCTCAAGGTATATCAATTTGTGCGGTTTTAGCTCATTATCTGGCAGGGTCTTGATAATACATGTACAAAAGAAAGAAATGACTACCCAGATATCACCAACAAGATGAATCAAAACAAAGTATAGTATAATTGTATTTTGTTAATATGCCTATGAAAATTGTTAGAATGAAAAAGCATGCTGCGGATACTGCTTGAAGAAAGAAATTTCCTGCAGGTGAAGTGCACCGGGTCGACAAGCACATATATTGAAACGCTAGATGCAGAGGTTTCGTCGGATAGCCTGCGTATTCTTGTGCTGATCGCCACGCAACGATGCAGCGAATTCAATATTTTAAATCGACAACCGTACCGTTTTATCCCCTATTTTTAATTAGTATAAATTATAGAAGTCATCAAGTTCTTCTAGTAACGCGCTGTTTAAATAACACGTTTTAGTTCAAAATAAAATACATCGCGATGGTGTACCTTTGCCTAAATCAGTAAATAATTAACCCCTTTCGGAAAGTATTATGAATGATTGTACTATTATACACAGCGGTCTATTAATGAATTTTATTCCTATGCTGTTGGACGAGGGCATGTAAATACAAGTGTATGAATGTGCAGAAAATTACTACTCTGGTTGGCTTCATTCAAGCAGATCGGGCTACATCGATCCCTTCACAGCTAACGATGCTATTCTTCTGACGCGGAGGTACGGGGTAGCGCAAAGTCTGGCCTACATTAGGGAGTGACTCTGTGCGGCAATCGTTCGTCGTGTATCTCGAATCACTGAACAAAAATGCTAATACCCACCCGATACTAGAGAGTCGTGTATTAATCTGTGAGCTTTGGCTAGACTCTCTCAACCAGACAGACAAGACCTTCTACTGGATGGAATCAAAAAAAATCAACGTTGACGTACTTCTCGTGCTGGAGAAACATAACGACATTGGTTTCTTGTAAGTCTCCCAACCTCATTCATGTCAGCTCGATACATTTCAATGTCCATATTACCCTTGAAAGTATTTCAGTTCACCTTGCGATGCTTGGCTGGATAATATCAATTCCGCACACTATTTGCTTGGAGTAATATTGAAAAGGAAACAAGATGATCTGAATCGTATATTGACACTTTCACGCCTACGTTGATAACTGCGTAATGCGTCCCTCCGGGGGCAGGCAATTGGAGAAAATCCGGCTGACGTCCTCATCAATAAGTGTATAAACTAAACACTCATTCGCAAATTTTCCGAGTTTTAAGAAACTTTACAAATGATATAATGCACGTTGGAAAAATTCGAATCTAACACTGTACGGTAGAGTCATTCTATATGTGCACAGAGCTTCATAGCCTATATATGATCAATTTTATTTTGTCACGCGCTTGTTGCGTAGATGTTGCAACAGTTTTTACAAGGTTACTACGTTTCAATTTGGCTAAATTCTGGATATTGTATAAGTTCAAGGAAATACGAGAAGTTCTCGTAAAAGTACGCAATAAGTTTTGGGGAACTTTTTCAACTGTTTTTATCAAATTTGTGTGTATCTGTATTTTTGGATGACTCATCAAAGGTATTCACATTAAACTCTTCGTTGGAAATCGCCTCATGGGTTCTGGTCCATTATAGGACAGAATGCTAGTTTACATCCACGTACGATAAAAGAATACGAAACGATTTTTCGTTTCACTATATCGCCACGGTGATGAGATGAGTTAGCCGTTAGTCACGGTTATTTTCCTAGATATTGGACCCTAATTGGAGCAGTATATATATAACTGGCTGTACTTTGCTTCGCAATTACAAATATATACTTAAAAAGACAGCAAGCGACTTTACCGTATTAAATTAGCCTTCAAAGTTTATAAGCCCCAGAACATACAGCGATCCTTTCAGACACGTTTTTGCGTAACTTCTCAAAGCGCACGTTCGCTGTAATTGAACTTGACCCCCAAACCTATTTTTTCATTGAGTCTCTTTGCACCATAGCGACTGTGGGGAAAGTTCGTCGGTCGTGGTAAGCGAGTCCAACAGTGTCGCCATATTTCTGCACTCACCTACTCGCAGGAGTGTAATTAATAGTTAGCCTTGAGTTATTATCTAGTTGTTTTTATCTTGGGTTAAAATAGCGAGCCTCTGTACGCTCACCTGGTACATATTTTAAAATCATATATTCAATATGAAAATTCCTATGAATTTCGATAGGTTTGAGATGCATGCGCTGTGGCGGCATGCCTATTTGGTGATAACTTTTTCTTGTAGAAAACATCTAATTGCGTACGCAATTTTTTGTCTCAGAGTAAGCTGCATGTCTGCTTTGTGTCATTGGTTGTCAGTTATCACGACTATCCATGGAGGTCATAGTAGTCCAAGAGATTCAACTGATACTACGATATCGGAAGATACACTCTTGTTCACGTCCTTGAATCTACGCAGTACAACATCTAAAACTATATATAGGCGAAGTTGCTTAATGTCGTGGGTTAGTTTTCGTCAGTCCGTTCCTATGAGATCTGCAGTTAACTGAATTGACCGTACGCAGATTTCTAAGTCGCTAACATTATTTTTAAGGTTACGGCTTTCCGAACTACACAGAGACACCGCTCCGTCACAACATTAAGGTTTATAATAGGCGTTTGATGAAAGAAGTAAAAATGACAGCTTTTATATACAAACGAAGGTAACTAGCACCGTCTCTACACTCTACGTCATCGTATGTGCACTACTTTCGTTTTTGGATGAAAGCTGTTATTTTATACTTGTTCCATCAAACGCCTATTATAAATGTAATAGATAGTAGCGGGAATTGCAAGTGTATTACTACTTGCGCCTAGCAAAATGATGAAGCAAGAAAAGGTCTCAGTAAAAGAAGTGCAGCATTCATGTCTTGGCATTACCCCTTTGTGTCGCCTTGGGTCAAGGGTTCACTTACTGATGTACGATAGCGATACAATTATGGTCTTATTGCCACATTAGTGTTGTTGCCTACTGGTTGTCGAATGTAGCTTGAACAACTTTGAAGAACCAACGACTTGGGTGTTTTTTAGAAGTCAAAGATTCTATCAAGTGTTAACTAAGTGAAATGTTTGTTATGCGTATTTTGAAAGCATTTTAGGTGATGGTTTAACGAATGTGTTTGCATTAATTGAATACAAATAACAATAATGGTCACATACGCCTTGTATATACAATTGATTTATTCATTATTTCCTGCAACTGTATATATATTCTTTAATCATACATTTTACTGTCTACAAACACCATCATATTTGAATTAGGTGATTTTACAGTTGGCCCAATTACATTATTATTGCGTCATTCAGGATCCGTGTACATTTTATTGGCACTACTCGGGCATATCAATCATTTAGCAAGCGGATTCGCGTGGATAGTGACCGAATTTATTCGCTTTTCAATATTTGGCCTGAAGTTCTTCGGGTTGACTGGAATCTTCTCCAGTTGGTCCAATACTTCAAGACCATCGATAATCTACAGAACATATAAAGTGTTAGTTTGACTAAATATTGAGCAAAATGATCGTTGTAACGTAGGCGTGAACTAATTATAATTGCTAAAATAGCTAGAATCGCCTAGTGCCTATAGCGTAACCACCTACTCCCAAAACTGTATCTTCAACCAGGCTCAGCCTTGAATTTCTGGAATGACAAAGAGTGTCAGGGCCTACTTTATTGATACTTTATTGATGAATACTCCCTGGAATTCTGGATCATCAACCGTTTTGAGGTTTTATTATGGATGACAATCGTTTACGGGAGGAAACAAATTTAATATTTGCATCGATTTTTAAAAATGCTCTAAACAGAGTTCAACGCTATTGAGCGATCCAAACGTACGTCTCTAAACAAAGATCGGTGGATATCTCTAGCTATCAGTTATGAGAAGGAACGTTTGCTGGATTTGCTTTCAAATTGTACTTTCTCACCTTTCCAAAGATAGTGTACTTAAGGTCGAGTTGAGGCTGTTTTGCATATGTAAAGAAGAACTGAGAGCCATTTGAATTCGGTCCATTGTTGGCCATCGAGACGATTCCTAGATAACGATTACAATGAGACGTGAGTGGAACACTGTTAAATGTGTGCAATAAGATTTGCTTACAAATATTTGTTAACTGGTATATGTTACGGCCTAAAGTACAACAATTACAGAGGATTAAAAAACATTATACTAAGGACGGGTATTATCTACAGATTGGACCAAAATAACTACGCAGATATTTTTTTTTATATTTACAGAGTCTGACTCATAGAATCAAAAGCTAGGAAGTTTTCCGGCACACCCTTCGTAGAAGTGAAAGGGGCAATACTGCATTCTTAAGGAGAACATGGTTGGAGAAGAAGACACAAGCCAGACATTTTGAGTAGAGTAACGAGAGCAGCAGATTTCATAAATAGGGATAAGACGTTTATACTGTACAAGTGTTTACAGCTGTTACACGAAAAAACGCTCTAAAACTGAATTTGAGACCCTTTCCATTTTAAATGTTCCTTCAATTGCTTTAACACTATTCCAAACATACTAAGCATACAAACTATGAAATTTGCCTGTTACATATAATAAGTAGTAAAAAACTTGCAAAGGGTAAAGCATTTTATTAATAGCCAATAATTGGTATAGAAAAGAAACAATACAAGCATGATTTTTGTGCATCATTTTTGTGCACTGTTCATATATCTCACATACTAGATTTTAAAAAGGTTGGCCTTAGTGTACAAAGAGTGGTTGAAGGTTGAAGGTACATATGCGGTTGAAATTAATCGATATTTTATATGGGAATGTGGAAGTAACGAGATTACGTTTGGAACATCAAGTCTTCATTCGATTATCTATATTTTGATATCTCTATTTTTTAAATCACAGTCACACAAATGATGTTCGTAAAAAATACCTTTCAAAGTAGTTCGTTTAATATACTTTTATAGCTCGTTTGAAAACAACAAGAAAGGAAATTAGCTAACCAACTATTTTCCTCCACACCTGCAAAGGACAATACGATCAAAGTCTCATCAACCGTTGAATAACAAGAAAATTAAACAAGTGATTATTCTCTATAAATATTTTCCGTTTATATTTGAAAAGCTACCGCAAGACCCTTTAACACATTTTATGTGTGAACTAAATTGTACATGTGTGAACGAGTGTACAATCACAGAACGAGAATTAAGTAATATATTCTAATAATTCATTTCGCACTTCAATTAGCTCAACTCAATTTAGTAGTTTCTTTTTTCTACTGCTTCTGCTGAGGCAGTGTATATAGATTTTAATGGAAGAACACACTAACCTCTTTCATAGTGTTTTCGGTCAGCTTTAAATTCATCTTCAAATTTTGTACCCCAGATCGATGTTCCGCCCTTGCCAGTATTGGTGGGATCTCCAGTTTGCACAATAAAGCCTTTTATATTTCTGAAAAGCAAAGTGTTCCTATCATGGTGAATGCTATTTTTATACATTTTTACAGAACATCTTTAAATTTTCAGTGATGATGTGAATATAAGTATGCTTATCGAACCAATATTGTAAATTGACATATTGCTCAGCGTACATCCAGCTTGTAGTTGAGACAAAAAATCTTAATTATGATATATGTATTCATTTAATTTATAGATGAGATGGATACAAAATTAGTCGCAAATGCACAAACTGAAATGTTGTAGTTTCAAAATGTGTCCTAGGATGCCCACCGGTGGAATACACATCCGTTATAATAGTCTGATGCACATAACGCCAGGAAGTTTTCGCATGCTCTGGGAGCATCCTCGCAAAACAGCTCAATCTTAATATCACCTACATCCGTGTGAAGGGTCACCGACATCTCCTCTGGGCGACCGTAACTTTATACACGCATATTGAAACAAGTAAACATCCGTGCGACAGCAACTGCACCAAATCAACATAATAACCACGTGTTCTCATTAAAATCCCAAAGTTAAGTAGAAGTCTGTTATTATAAACCACATTGTTCATAACGAATAATTTTGGATTCGCTTACGATCGAAATTGCATAATTACCTGTTACTAATTCATACCTGTTCCTAATTCAGTTTTCAGTCTAGGCAGTAGGTACGAGCTAGTAAGAAGAGTACGAGTAATAAGAACGCCTGTAAAGCAGACTATCCAAAGCTGACCTGTGTGGTAGCCGGATAATTGGGGTAGAACCTACGAATTCGACGAATTAGTGCTTCACCCACACCTATTTATTGCCGTGATTTGTTACGGGCTCCTATTAAGCTTGTGGCAAGCGCCCAATGCAGGGTTATACCTTGCTTAAAACGAACAAGTCTTATTCGGTTTTTGGTAAAATAAATAGGTAAGATGTAAACAAATTTTCTTCCACAAAAAGGCAACGAAATATAAGTGGACCTTGTAAGCAAACAACCCTCTCTGCGCCATGAAAACAAAAAATAATAATACAAATATTACATAGCGTAAGCAACGATTCGAAGAGGGTTATATAGAAGATGAGGCTGTAATGATGGGGGATAATGTGTTTCATGTTCACTTCTTTGAAGTAGTGGGTATTACAACCGGTCTTAATTTCATGTGTTCTTTTCACTTACCCGGCTTTTTCACTTTCGACCGATTCGCGTATCGAACATTCATAAACGAAATGGCCACTATAAAAATTCAATGACTTTAGGGAACCCTTGTGTATCAAGCCACCATGCCAAGCCTCATTAAAACACAGTTAGGATTGCTACACTTTCGTGTCACTATTATGTTAACCAGTTACTAAAAAATTCGACAGCGAATTGATTAGCGAACCCGATACATGTCTGGGTTTTTCTCCCAATTATTTAACAACACAGTTTGACAAATTAGTTGGTTCACTGTAGTCTAGCTGGTTCCTCTGTGCGTTCTCCGTACGATGTATCATTTACGTGACCTCATTGGTATGACAGTAACCTCTTTGTAATTTTAAGTACCGTTTCAATGTGTTAGTTGATAACCGTTAAAATGTTCTTTAGACATCGAACAAGGTTGCCGCCAAGCAGAGATGTTAGCAGGGGGAGGGCTTGAATCGAGCGGACGCTTCGAGAGCAGACGACAGAACGTAGCGGCCCGATTGTCGCAATATGGAAACGCATGTGGGCACTGTGCCCGTGTGTCGGTGCTCGTACTGTTTTTGTTGTCGAATTTCGAGCAACCGATTCGAGCAATTTTTCCCAGCCTCTGCCATCTGAATGCGTTCACAGTCAGATGCATTGGCAACAGCGCCGACAGACATCAGCGAATTCATGTACACACGCGACCCCACACACACACACCTCGAAGTACCGTCATAAAGACAGACGGCCGTGTGGCGGTACGAGCGCATCGAGCACTCACCGTTGGCCAGCTACCGTGGCTAGGCCGTACTGTCTACTGACCGTGCCAACATTACTGTCGGTTGACGGTTTCCATGAGTTAGTTCGGTAGAGTATGATATAGTGGATGGTGGCGTTTGTGTGCTCGTCCTACTATTCCATCAAAGACCCGACAACCGGGTGTGTGCTGTGTGCTCGTGAGCGGCGCCGCATGTCGTACCCGCTTGCCGGTGCTGGTCTCTCCCCTTTTTGTGTTGTGGCTGGTGCTCGCTGATGTGGGACTGATCGAGTACGTGTCCTATCGAACGTGTTGAGTGAGTGTGGAGTGTGCAGTGTCGTTAGGCGACATTGCCGAGAGTCGTTTCGAAGGTTTCCTCCTCTCTTAGAGTGTCTGGAGCGAATTTTTGTGCGTGAGTCGTATTCGCGTATAGCTTTTTATTTTGCCCAGCCACCAACTGGTGTAGATGCCATTGATCTCGATTTTAGTCAAGTGTGTTTTGTGAATCTTCGAAGACGCTGGTTAGTCGGCAGGCGAAAGAACAGGTTCAGTCTCTCGGATGCGAGTTCTCACCTTGTTTTTACATCGTCGTATATCGTTCGCCATCGTTTTGCATTGCGCAATTCAGTACCTTCTTGTTTAGTGATCTCTCTACTCGCATCGAGTTCGGCTGGTGTGCGGGTGTCCAATGTGGCCCTCGTATCTATCTTCGGAGTCCTCGCGGCCAGGCTCCACACCCTCCCCCTCGGGCCCTCCACCATCATTTCAGCATCAGCAGCAGCAGCATCAGCCGCCTCAGCTGCATGGTGGCACCGCCGTGGACCAGACGATCGGACAACCCACACAACAACAACAACAACAACAACAGCAGCAGCAACAGTCATACGTGGTGAGTGTGAAACGTGTGAGCACCGAGTAGCGTAGATCGAACAGCAGCAACGGGTGCAGCGTGCTCTTGCCGCTGTTGCTAATACTGTTCTCTTGATTGTTATTTCGTCTATCCACTCATTTCGCTGCCGCTTTTCAGCCGAGCACCATAAGCTTTAAGGACAGCGACAATATTCATATAACAACTCTGAAGCAATAACATGGCTATTACTAATAAACGGAAGAACATGGAACGTTAGTGTTTTTGTCATTAAGAAGAATTGCACACATCTCAGTGCGCCAGTTGGTGCGTGATCTGATGTGTCTGATGCGTGAGCGGAGAGTGTGTACGTAAAGGGATTGGAGATAATAATTACTTTGGGTGACTATGAGCGGTCACGTGCTTTGATTTGGACTTGCTGACATGTCAACATGAACGATGTCGTATGCCTTCCAACGCAGCTCCACCGCAGCAACAACTCAGCTGGTAAGGCAGCTAAAGACCGTCGATCTAACACTGTTGACAACAGCATTCCAGCAGGAGAGCAACATATCAGCTGTGGTTGCTGTTTATTAGCTGAAGGTACACAGCACAACGTGACAGGCAAACGCTGGAGGTTGAATGTTAGCCGCTCCGGCAACGAAGAGGCCGGTATCGAAATGACTATTCAACAAAATTCTGCTGATACTGGAATCTGCTGCGCTGCGTTCAGTACGGACTTGTTGTGCTATTAATGCGTCGGTACACACAGGCGTTATCGGGAAGTATCTCATCTGCCTTATGGAATTTCAAGGACCTGCCGGTGAGCGCGCGTGACATAAGCCAACAGTATACCCAACATACGCCTACAGGCACAAAGCCATTACGTTACCGGCGATGCGGCATCGCTTTGTACCGTACGCAGTTGGAGCTTTTGTCGGCTTCGTGACAGCTCTTCTCCTTCGATGGGAGACATCTGCTGTTGCGCGGACGTCGTCGCTGCAGAGGGCGAAAGACCCGCAAAGACTCGTTTGCCTTGTGACACCGACGCACGCCCGACCTCAGCAGAAGGCCGAACTGACGAGACTGTCGTACGCGTTTCGACTGGCCGGCCGAGTCCACTGGATCGTCGTGGAAGATGCTGAAGCGCCGAGCGCGCTCGTGTCTCACATTCTAGCCGACTCAGGCCTGTCGTACACGCATCTGACAGCAGCCACACCTGAGAAGTATAAGCTGGGTGTCCACGACCCCAACTGGCTGAAACCGCGCGGAGTCCTGCAGCGGAATGCGGCGCTCCGATTTCTTCGGTCGACGGCAGCCGAAGCTGCCAGTGTCGATGACGATGCCGTCGTGTACTTCGCCGATGACGACAACACCTATGACATTCGACTATTCGATGAGATGCGGCTCACCAAGAAGGTTTCTGTGTGGCCGGTCGGCCTAGTCGGCGGTCTGATGGTGGAACGGCCAATCGTCGTCGATGGCCGGGTGAAGAGATTCAACGCGGTATTTCGACCAGATCGTCCGTATCCAGTGGACATGGCGGCGTTCGCCGTGAGTCTTAGCCTGATTCGTGAACATCCGACAGTGCTATTTTCGTTAAACGTCAAGCGTGGCTATCAGGAATCTCATCTGTTGACTCAGTTACTCGCCGGCTGGGAAGAACTTGAACCCAGAGCGAATAATTGCAGTAAAGTGTACGTGTGGCATACGAGGACGGAGATGCCAAATCTCAAACCGGAAGCAAAACAACCCGTACACTCGAACAAGGACATCGAGGTGTAGCGTATCCGCTACCATGCATCCGGCTTCCTAGCTGGCGTAACAACGAGCGCTTGAATGAGGCCAGCAATCGAGTTCGCGTTGTAAATTGACTCCATTAATAGAGTGTTATTGTGGAGCAGACATCGTTCAAATGAAGCTGTAGCTTAAACGAGCTAAACGCAGTATCATGCCTCTTTCTAATTATGATGAGTGCCATCTATGGCTAGATATTGTTAATACATTTATCTGTTACTAACGAGTTCGTAGAAGGCTCACAGGAATTGACAAAGTGATGTTTAGCAGAACTACTTTTGATTATTTTTTACTGTCGCGTGCCATTGGCATTCTATGCATTTTATTTTTGTGTTTAATTTTCCGACTGGCATACGCGGTTTTAACTGAACTACGAATCGAGGTGGGCGAATTGTAGGTGCAAACAAAGTCCACAACACATCAACGCTGCTACGTATCATTGACCTTCCTTGCATATGACAAACGATGCTTTGACCGACCATTACAAATCGACTGTGCTTGAACCGATTTTAGCATTACACCGCATGCTAAATCGAGCTTATTATGATCGCATAGTATACATATATATCTATATATATATATATATATATATATAT
>MNPL01001522.1:0-31519 GCA_002081605.1 Tropilaelaps mercedesae
ATATATATATATATATATATATATATATATAAGATTCTTCTTTTTAAGTCGGAAAGAAAGACTATCTTAGAACCATCTTGCTACGCAATTGACGAAGAAGAATTATATGTGTATACCTATTCGTCTAAAATACTGTCGGCCTGTTACATCGTTTGTTGTTTCGGCTTAGCTCGTTCGAGCATGTTTTATCCACAGTACTACACCGCTTCAAAAACGAGGCTCATGCTAGATGTTGCAGATTTCGTATCATCTGTGTAGCACGCGAAGACGCGTTTTCAACAGGATAAGGTAACTTTTTTCGTGTTATACGTTCTTCTTTCATTATCCATGTGCATATTGCATCATCAATGAATACTTTCATGGCTTACGGAATATCAAACTTTCCGGTCATTATATCGAGCATTACGGAATATTCGCTTCAAAGTATGAGCATTGTAGTATAATAAATTATAATTATCGTGAATGTACGTGTGATAAAGCGTATAAATATTAGATATAAATAACGAATTCAATTGATGATCTTTTTTTGGACATGATCACTCTAAATAAGTGTTTCCGCCTATTTAATCAAAATTAAACTTTTGTCAAGACAAATATGAAGTCGATTTTCCAATACGTGAAGGTTATATAACGCTGTGTCCTATATCCGACTGCTCCTTGTTCTTTTGTCCCTGTAGACCGCTTGAAGAAATCTGATACCTTCCCAAGCTCTTGACGCGTATTCGGTTTGAAGCCACATGAGCTCTGCCCGTCTATCTCATGACCTTATGAGGCACATTGGCCTTGCTCTGTAAGCACAGTAGCCAATTTCCACGAAAATGTTGTCACTCGTCCAATACCCACACGGGAAACAGCCGGGGGTTACTGTTTGGTATTTCTCTTTCAGGTCTTTTACCGCCATGCCTGCTGGTCGCCTCCCTCGGGCTATGCGTACGAACACGAGCTCGAAGTAGACAGGAAGAGTGGAAAAGGTCTATGTATGTTCACTACGATAGCTTTCAGAAACGCCAGTGGTATGGGCACTGCCGCTACGACGGACGAACGTGGCTCGAGGAGGCCGACAGCTTCCGGAAGCTTCAGGAGCAGCTCCTAGAAATGGGAGGTTGGCCGGGTATATGGACTAAGCAGGGGCTTAGGGGGTGCCGGGGGCGTAACCAGACTCGGAAAGGGTGCTGCAGTGTCAGTCGTTTGCTTCCAGCAATCTTCCTCGGCGAGGATCATCGACGCGTACACTTCCCCTCTCAGCTGGTCGTTTGGTACCGTTCCTCTACCTCGTCCCCCGATCCTCTTCATTCTGTATGTGGGTTCGTTCGAGAACGAGCCAAAACGGTGGGGCCGAGCAGTGTTCACTGTTTGGGATGGGTGGGCCGGTGAATGGACCCGCCTGGCGGCTTTATGTTAGAGCAATGGCGACAAGACTCTCTGCCTACATGTCGAAGAAGCTGATTCTTAAGGCAGCGACTACTAAATAGTATTACATTGGTACAAGCTACGAGCACATTATCTTTCCAAATTTGTAACCGGTAAAAGAGTGCACTCAGCATCCCCTTTTCATTTGATCTTTATTTTTCACTCTCTCTCTCTCCGGTTCTCGTCTCATCTCTTCAATGAACTTAGTTTGCCTTTCGTCGAGCCTGAAAGAGATCGAAGTGTCGGTACGTAGACAAAGAAGACGGAACCCAGTGGGAATTGTTAAGGGGTTAAAAATGTCTCATCACCATTGAGCCTGCTCCTTTCAATGTCTTCTCTTTTGTGTCTCCTGTGGAACCGATCGAATCACTGGACTACTCACATTGTCCTTGAATGAGTCCAAACCGGCTCACGTTAGTGAAGTCGAAGCCAATCCGTTTAGATGTCGCCGTCACTCTTGACAAGGCAGCCTTATTCGTGAGGCTAGATGCTCGGCCTGGCTTCGCACCACGCGAGCTCCGGCCTTTCACGATGAAGCCCTCTGGATGGTGGTAGGCGTGCCGAAGCTGGCCTGGCCTCTTCTGACCCCCCAAAAAGTAGTTGCCCTTAGCTGGCTATCGACGATGAACACGCGGCTTTCGAAGGTTTGCCTCTGGGTCTCATGACGACGCAATCCTAGCTGAGGCTGCCAGGACATACGAGGGAAACTGCGGGAGGGCGTCAATGTACTACTAGTCGTGTTGGTACGAGACGGTCCCCGGAGTTATCGCAAAGGGAAGCCTTAAAACGGGAAGTGGAGGTTGTGGCTGTGGGAGGGCGTGGAGGGGTCTGAGTCGAGAAGTCGGCGATTGGAGCGGCAGCCAGGGAACAGGACTTGCGAGCGAACGCTGTCGCGGATGGCTTGGTTATTCAATATGGCCAATGGGATGGCAAATTGAAGCGAACCAGTCCACAGTGCTTGGTTAGAGGCCAGAGTTGGGAAGGTCATTGAAGTCCTTAATAGTCCCCAGAGAGCACGGAGTGAGTTAGAGAACAGGAGATGGCTGGGTAAGCGAACGGGTAGGAACGATTGGAAAATAAAAGGGTGAATCACATCTATACGTATGCGACGCCACAATACTATCACGATATTGAGAGAGAAATGGACAGTGAAACCGTCCTATAATTAGAGAGAAATAGAACATACGGAGTTTGACTTTCTAAACAAAAAAATTAGTATGGGTAGATAAGTAAAAGCACGCCTCATATAAACATTCAGATTGTACCCAAGAGCCGTCAGCATCACTATAGCTGCAATTTATTAATGGAAACGGGACAGTTCGAAATGAACTCATTATGTCAACGAAAACGATGCCCTTGTGCACACAGGTGTGTACATTATTCAAAAATTGGAATTTCAAGTGAAAAGATTCGTACTAGGAAAGGCTTTATAAATATACTCTTTATAAATTTTTTTTCTTTTTATATACTCTTTATAAATTTATAAATATACTTTATAAATATAAATATAAAGAAAAATTTGACGCATCATTTGCACAATACAAAAAAATGAAAAAACTATATCCATAAGCACTTGTGTACATTTTTAAAAGTAGTGTTTATTAAAATGGTGCAGACTAAACGGTCAGAGTAATAAGCAGAAAATGACGTGATGGTAAAAATGACAACAAAAAAGCCCTTTTCAAGCTGATGACTACCCTTGAGTATTGATGGCAGTCATTGCGAGATGAAAAATAAGCTGCCAGCGGCCAGCGAATGAATCTAAAAAACGCCGATGATTCAGTAGTGTGCAAACAAAGACCTGTCAAGGGTATCTGGCCGTACCAATCTACTTATTACATGTGTATACATTACTGTCTAATATTTGTTTAATAAAAACGCATTGACATGCACGAAAACGTTTCGGCATAATTTCGTAATCTAATTAGAAAGGAATGTTGTTCTCTTTTCCCCTTGGATGTTGGACTTCTCTAATACAGCATTTGTATCTAATTTTCATTTTAAAAGCAGTTCATTTAACTCCGTCGCCCACTATGGAACCATGCCTTGTGACATATCTCGAAATATGGCCATCGGTAAGCCCCATGGCTCACTCGTGGCCAGAGTGAATCTTAATTTCTCCCATGTTATGCTAACACCATTACTTTGTGGTACATATTTATATAACCACAACCTACTTCCACCACTAGTAGCCTAAGTGCTACTAGTGCTTAAGAAATTTACTCACAAAACTTTTTACACAAACCTCACAAACCTTCACAAAACCTCTACCTACGTTTAAAAATTAACTGGATCATCTCGGGCTTTCACGTATATATTCTATTGCATTTGAATACAGTGTCATTAACAAGCGCCATAACACCGATAACACCGAAGCAGAACAGGTTCCTGTTTCAAGAACTGAACCCCTGTGTTTGACGGTACTATGTTCAACCGTGAAACTCCATTTGCTTTTAGTTGATGTTGCTTAGTTGCAAAGCATCCGCGTGCAATCAACGCGGAAACAGTATGCGCAAAATACGACACGTACCGTGTCGTACTTTGCGCATACTGTTTTTACTTGTCTTGGTCTTTTTTAGTAAAATATGAAAATGTTATTTATATTGTAATTTATATGCAGAAGATCAAAAGCTATTAATCAAAAGAGTCCTGAGTTTCCCCCTGGATGCATTTATATCTATATTTTATGATAACTTGAAGTCCTTTGCCATGGTTTCGAACCCCTTTTACACATTCCTTTTCGCTATTTTGTCAGTTGCACAAATTTTGCGTCTATGCATCACATCATGAAGCACCGTTTGATTCACTTTAAATGCAACGCTGTTATGTTGTGGTGAAGGTTCGATAGCATACTTAGTTACAGCTCACCGAGAAATTGACATAAACTTGATATTGAATTTGTCGAAGTTGTGATTTCAAATATGTTTTTTGCAAGGAGTTGCTCACATAATTACACACTTTCCTTTATATTAAAGTTTGTATTGATGTCACTGCAAGAAGACATCGTAAGTGTTCCAAGCTACCGCCGAAAACACTGACCACGATTAAGTGACCGAGAAATACAAATTCGACGGAGTATATACAGGTTGAGCAGGTGGATTTAAAATAGATTACTTTGAAAAATCGATTACTGCGCATTGGTTCAGTAATACGTCTAGGTTGGCTTCACCTAGCCCAATTAAGATGTAAAAGCCACATTTTACGTGAGCGTTAGCATGCATAACCATACCATATTTAGTCGGCACAGGCTCGATTCATGTATGACTTCCCCCGCCTAAATATTTGTCCTCACCACAATTGCTTACGAATTTAAAAGCTTTATAGAAATCGCAACGTCATAAATATTAAAATCGGTATGTGAGATAATCATTCTGCTATAACGTGATTGCCCCTTAAACCTACTTTTTTTATCAAGACCATAACCTTGCTCTAACTGACTTTGACTGAATGTTGACCTCTTAGGATGAAATTCCACTCCTAAACATTGGCCGAGTGGTGGTTTACACTTAAAATATTCGCGTTTTCTTCACCTCTTTTTCTCTCTCGCCCTATTTTTTCACTCTCTCGGTTGATATGCCCGCAAGCTCCTTTGTAGTATCTGCCAAGGGTAATACCCTTTCATCTACCTGCAAATATATACATACAAATTAAAGCGCTTCAACACAATAGCACTCGTTTGATGTAGACATGAAAGGGTAGGGTCTGTCCAGCCCGGGCCGTAATACTATCGTCTCGTTATATTTGCTCTGGGACGTGATGTTATTCCCGTTAGATTACGCGGGTCTGACTTGATGACGTTATAGTTAGTGGAACTGGTCGTTGACATAAGCTGGCATAGATACCGAGTGTAGAGGTCATTTTGAGGTCCTTTGTTAACGTACCTGTCACCGTCTGCATTGCGAGTCATATTAGGTTAGTCGAAATGCAGACGTGAAGCCGGAAAGCGTCCAATTACTTTTTAAACCTGATGGCTCAGCCAGACTGGAGTCGATTGCCGGGGCATCGGAACGCTGGGGTGATCCTCTATGTATACAACGAGGGGACGATAATTCTTCGCAAGGGTTGACCTATCTGCTGTTTGGAAGCAGTATTAATAGTACATGCAGTACATTTACTGAACCGTAAAGGTTTCATCCCAGAAAATATACCGGCTCATCGTTGCGTAACGCCGGCCGTTTTGTCGCTTAGTGTTGCCAGTTTTGTCAAACATCGGCAGATGTTTATAGCTGCATGTTTTCTGGAGGCAAAAACAACTTATTGTAGAACATTCAACCGACAAGACCGCCCAACGAGTCGGTCCGACCTAGCTGATCGAACGAACACGAATCAATCTTGTTGCGAGTGGCATCCTTTCTCGCTAGTACGTCTCAATATGTTTCGCGCTGCAAACGTGCGTATTTTCGTTGCTATGATGGACTGCGGCTACTTAATTTAGCTGCTCAGGGTTGTCTGCCAGAAGGGGCGGTTAGAGCGCACTCAAATGTGTACGTTCGGTGGTTCTGAGCGGTACTTGCAGAAAACCCAAACAACCCCGCTCGTATGCCGGTGTATCTATTGTGCTTATTGTATACGGAATGTACGGATGGTTTGAATCCTAAGGATAAGTTTCAGTCAAGCGTTGAAACATTTTGAGAATAGCTGAGGTACTTAAAGGAATCGGCTAGATTCATTCAACAGACATTGCTATAATAATACTCGCTTTACCTTCATCACCACTGGAAAGCTGTTAGTAATTTAACGACACAATGAATCTGTACATCCTGAAAAATTTTAGCTGGAGTCGGTTGGATCGTGAAAAATGATGGCGATTTGGTTGTTGACCGGGAGGGGTGGTTAATATGTAAAACTGCCAACCGACACCGTCGTGGAGGCGGTGCCTAGCCAAAGCCCACATTGTTCTTATAATACGTTAAATTTTATAGTGGTGTCTCACAACATACGTAAAAATCAGCGATTATGATATTTTTAATTATTTTAGCAGCGACTGCGGTTTATATATATATATATACCTATATAGAAACCCTCGGATTTCTCGGGAAGTATTCTATGTTTAATCCAGCGGATGCCTGAGGATTTGGAAACTAGTAAGCGGATACATTTCACTTTGTGCGCAATTTACTATACAAATTGTATTTGCCAAAAAGATTGGTCATTGTAATATGTCCATGCGACTGAATACGGCCAAGCTTAGCCAAAATAACATATTGTTGTGGCTAAAAACGATGTGCGTATATAACTGTTCATAACATGTCACTTTTTTCACTACAGTAGTCTGCCTGTCACCTTTGGGAAATATACATGTTCTTTATTACTCTTTGGTACGTTTATATGTTTAACCTGATTTTGGCTGCTTCTGACGTTATTGTAAATACTGTGACAAGCGGCGAGTTTATATTACAATCATATTAACAGAACATTCACAATGACTGGGCTACAAGCATTATTAGTACATTGCTCTTAGATTTTTCTTGCAATAATCAATTATTAGGAATAGATCGATGGTTATTTTCGAAAAACGCCAAAAGGCCAGGACTCAGGGCCCTCTTAGAGCAATATCTTCTGATCTTTCTAATATGCTGCTCCATCACTTGTGAGCAGATTAGTAAAAGAAAAATATAAGATGAAAGTATTGATAGATAGGTAATGTCTAAGTGTGAGGCTAATTTCGAGGCTAAGAAAGTACCATATTGGAGCAGGATTAATATAGTCTCTCAGTGAAAGGAAGCGTTTACTCACTGTTGTTCACGTCCCTCAATACATCTTATATGAATTACGGGCTTCATTTTCTTGTATGAGCTGAGTTTCAAACATAATTGTTGTATCATAATATTCTTCTACGCGTCCTAATCACATGAGACTTAAATCACTTTATTCAAGTAGTCTTCTCGCATTTTAATCCAATGTAGTAAGCGAGTGTAGGTAATGAAACTTTAAGTATTTTGAATCTAAATGCGCGCATACGGTGACATTATAGGCTTTGTCATATTTTTTTAAATCATAACAACAGCCAGCAGTGAATGATTTCTTTTCATTTGACGTTCTAGAAATAATTTTTCTCGCGATCTAATTTGCTCTTGTTAACAGTTTCTGAGAATCTTGATGCCGTAAACCCATTCTTCGACCACTGTGGTGCAGAGAGTCAACATTTATCATGATTCATATCATGATTTATCGTGATTTCGTTCGTACACTAATAGTTGCAGATAAAGCTCGCTAGAAGTACTTCACGTTTCAAGCTCGAAAGTGCACCTTGCTTACTTTGGACAACTTTAAATACATGGGTCACCCGTGCAAAGGGCATACGCCATCAGTTTAACTTGAAGATGCAACCAGCTAATCATCAAGGCACGTATAGTTTGGCAATCGCCAACTTCACAGTCAGCAACGAACCGCACTGTGTGATGTCTATGATAAGCGCATATATTTCTTACGGTGACCCCACCGTACAAACACTGAAGGATCTACATCGTGAAATCTTGAAAGCTAGCAAACGTGTCGGTTAGTTGAGATTGAGTGTTCAAGAATTATTTGCCATAACAATATACTTATGTCGTTAGATGTATAACGTGAAGAATCGTTGCTTTGTTGGACTAGGCTTCGCATCGTATATTAAATGAGCTCTACAACTATAGGACATATACCTGTCTTTATGTTAAAAAAAATACTAAACCGTATAGATATTCTCAGAAAAATTCACCGGGCACAAACTACAAAACTTGAAAAATTGATCAACACCACTTCAATCCTTAGAGGATTGAAATGCTAAAAGTTTCCCACAGGTGATTAGAAATCCACAACCATCAACACAGCGGACGAATGAAATGTCCGACAAGAGATGCAGTCCGGGCGGAGCCTCCGGCGATCAGAACACAACGGTCCAACCATCTTGTTCGCAGTTCCTATGGGGAACCGTGTTTTTCCAATACGACCCTCTAGAGAAGCACTAACCGTTCCGTGATTCGTGGTCGTGACATTGTCGTGAATTGTGAAACCGTGCGATGTCTCTCGACTCCCAGAAGCCTCACCTCTACCCCATTTATTTTCCCTGATACTGTCCAACTCCTCCAATGTGGTTATTATTTATATAAAACAACGCACGTTCGAATATATGGCATTCCCCTGAGACAATGAACTGCTGATTCTACGAGTTAGAATGACGGAAAGACAGGAAATTTACGAGGATCGATCGGTCAAAAAAGCGATTGGAATGCCTGAGGATCCACGCCAGAGGATAGCAGGGCAATTCTCTATATATGGTTAGAATCGTCAATGAAAGCGGTGTATTTAAAAAAAAATGTACTTTGCCGTTTCTCAAAGGTGTAGTGCTTCAGGAACGTATCACCGCACATATCACTACACATGTTGCCAGTGTCTTCAAAAGCGACTCGCGTAGTATTTTGCATGCAAAAGGCCGACATTTTTCACATCCGTTTTGCCCTATAAAGGCTCGGATCGGCCTCTATTGAAATTACATCTGGTGATGCTAAAAGATACTACGCACGAATTATTTTAATAAATCGGAGCCGAAGTCAAAGATGACCTCCCAGGAAATGTCTTATTTTTAAGCCTGATGAATGCCATTGAATTCTAAATACCTACTTGACAACAATTACTATCAAAATTTCAAAATAAGGGCATAGGCCAGTGGCAACTTCAGTGGCAACGAACCGACTCTGATAGTATGAGTTCAGAAGGCTTTCAGCCATAGCAAACAAAATGCGCATATTGAATCCGTGTTGGCACAACGGTTAACCGTATTAAGCAGACGCACACCTTTCGTTTATTCACGTCTTTACACATAGATAACATTATAACAAAATTATTGCAATTGCATTATTAAAATATCCTGTCACTTCGGTGACGCATTTTAACATTTTGTAAATCTTCTTCAGTGCTTCTACTAAGTACAGGTTTTGAGACACAGAAGTGTACGATAAATTTGGAGGCACATACAACTTCGGAATTTATGAGGAGTTTCTAAGCCGACTGTTAAGTAGTCTTTCTCGTGTTTATCGTGTAGGAAGAATTTCCGTGTTAGGTTTAGCTTATTCGAATAATTTTGAGCAACGGTAATTATAAAGTCAGCAGCGGCCTTTAAATCGCGACGTTGAAGACCACTGAGGCGAGGACCTACGTTACTAGCTTAAACTGCCAAACAAATTTTACTAATCAGAGAAACTCTCGGACAATTTAGAATTTCCTTATAGTACCTGCCGCAGAACGGCGATTGAAGAACGTAGAATAACCACGTCAGCAAAATGTATTCCCTAGGAATGATTCACTGTAAATTTGAAAAAAGATAATGACTTAGAAGACTCCGGACGACCAAAAAATGCACCCATTAACTTTTTCCACTCGTATACTTACTCTCAACGCGCTTCAGACATGTCGCTGTTGGCATTTAAACGTGAGGTTTTGCTACAGAGGCCGAAGCAGAAAGAGTGCCAACAGTGAAATCCCGCCGGACTTCTATTCGTATAGTCTCTAGGATGTCCCCGGGCGGGGGAGCACGATAAAGTTCTGTTCAGCCATATGGTGCCTCCGGAGTTCCGGCAGCTACAACCAGACTCGCCCGAACGATAAACCCGTTCGCTTTCCATTTTCACTGTTTGCCCCTACTACTCGTCGTCTTGCAGCTGTAGTTCGCCGTACTTCATAGTCAACCTGCCAGTCGTTTGGCCCGTCACGTTCGTAAATTTCCTAATTTGGCGAAAAGAAAGTATGGTTCTAGCGCTGCGGGCGGGATTTCTATGCGGGACTCGGTGGTGGCTGAACAACTGGATCTCACAACTTGGGGGTTCCGGCTACGTGGATGGGTACATAAGCCATATACCGGTCAGGAAGACGGCGAGCACGGTCCTGCGGGACGTATGATTAACGTTTTAATTTCCACCACGCTGACTTCGGAAAGTTGGGGCGGGCTTTAAGGGGGAACAGAACGACGAATAAGGGACGGGTGGAACGAAATCCCCGAGGTGCACGAGGACTTCTTCAAGCTTTCGATTTCGACTCACTTTCTTTGGCCTCACCCACTCTCAGTGCTCTTTCTCTGCTCTCCGTTGTAAGAGTTTGCCAAACGACTATGCAGTACACGTATACTGCCAAGACATATTAGCACAAGGAATATGTGAGTTCAACAAATCTTTTATATTGGACAGCTTTGCCAAGAGGTATCACGGTAGTACACGATGCGATTTGTCGGGTATCTCGTCCTTGTCGTCGTTCACATGAGGAAAACAAGCTTGAATTCGTATTTGGCTTAGTATCGCGGTGGCCACCGGCACCGGGGTTCAGATAAATATACTTGAACGCGAGGGCACAACAGGAGTTTGGGAGAGCCTGAATCGGGGTAAAGGCGGCTGAATAATAATTTGTTAAAAAAGTATCATAACGGCTTTATTTTACTCTCGTGTGGGCGGCTCAGACAGGAGCGAAACAGGGGGGTTCTGAGGCTTCTGTAAAATGCAGAAGACTGCCAAGAGGTAGAGGGAAACTATGATATGGAGAGGCAGGTTGGAGGGCCATAAGCATGACTACTTATAGCCACTGGACGGCATGAGGGAGCGCGAGCCGAAATCGACATTTTATGCCAAGGAATTGGTGAGCAGACAAGCCTTGGCTGCTATATGGGGAGTTGTGCAGATGACGTGAGGGTACTGGATAAAATAGGGAGGATTCACCAAAAATCAGCCGACGCCGCACACAGATTTTGCTTTGGAAATTCTCTCCCATTTCTGAACTCCACTACCCACTTACGGTATAGCTCAACGTAAAGCTTGCCAGCTATATTCGTCCCCTCGCCCCGCTCCTATTCCACTCAACGAAGCGATGCGCCGATCTCCGGGTCCTTTAGTGTAAGAGCAGAGTTTTAGAGGTTTTCCTCCCACTTCTACGCCATGGCCTCGCCCGCCAATGTCGGATGCGTATACGAGAAAATAAGGCATCTGAAAAGGACCGACGCGAAAAAACTTTATGGAGTTCTATCCCTCTGTCCGCACATTATGGCCAGATCCACCATAGTCCCTTTTAGGGGGCCCGAAAGCAAGAGAACACAGATGAGACAGCCTTCTCGGAAAGCGTGCCGAGAATCTTTCCACCGTCAGTCCATTTGGCCACTCTCGCATATATGGGCTAAGAACTGTGACAAAATACCATACTGGCATGGCCCCATTTCATTTCTAGCGTTTAGCGCTGACGCCTTCAAAAACTCTTATTCGGTCGCCAAGTATCAACGAGTTAAATAACCAAGCATATTGATATTCTGCGATGGACTATCTGCTGTACAAAAACATTTCTGATGGAACATCATCAAAACTTGTTCACCAAACAATCATAAGAAATTTCTAACATCATAACAGTTTCTAACAAATATCCGCGGGTTTAAACTCGAGGCTCTATAATGTTTGTTATCAACCCATGACTAACCGAAGTTTCACTTCTTCGAATCTAGGGTGAAATGTTCTACCAGCTGGTATTCTCGTACCTGTTCATTTGCTTTTTATATAAATGCAACCTAGCCTAAATGACTAGGTTATATATGCCTTATTCGTTTCGTGTGCATGCTTTCGTTTACAAATTATAAACAAGTAATTATAAAATTAAGCGTTTTTAATAGTATGCGACTTAAAAGTATCATTGGGAGAAATACAGAAAAATCGCAAAATGCACCTGACGGGGAATTTGCATGCTTCCAAAATCAGGTTACTATTAGGTTTGTTTAACGAAATTGGGGTTTAAGCTATTCAAATCAAGAGGTCAATAATTAATAGAATACTAAACAAAAAAACATGCTCTAGTAGTATACTTGGAAGATGGCATATATTTCTGAAGAATTAGCATATTTATTAAAAAAGTGAACAAGCATTCAGTTTCAAGGATCTCAACCCTCCGTTTTGAAAACGCCATTGCGTGACGCAACAAAGGTACGTTTTTCTAAATCGAACAAATAACTCGACAAAACACGCAATAGTCTAGTATTTACTACTTATGTACCTTGTAACAGAAAACACGTTACATTACTTTTCTGAGTCCAGCGGCACTCTCTTAGTTACCTACGATCTCTGTTCTTGTACTATGTGCGCACTTGCACAATCACTCATGCGTGTAAAGCGACACTCCACAGTGCAAACATCCATGCGCACACGCTAAAAATTAATGGGCATATACTTGATATTGCTATAGAAAAAATCACGCAGAGACAAAAAGTCGAGTGAAAAGAAGTAGCTTAAACTCCTATCGTAGGAGACAGGGCTGAGAAGGTTAGGAAAGAGGAAAAAGAATCGGGGGTAAAGTCAAAGGGATAGTAGGAAGTATGATTGAGGAAATATGAGGTGTAGCCACCGGTAGCGATTGAAGCCACGGGAAAGACTTCGACGAAGATGATGGTGAGTACAAGAACGCGAAAATAACTTAGAGGCGCTTTCTGGTGATGCTGTTAGGAAGGACGAGGACTAGGATATGAGTGCAAGACGGAAAACGCGAGGATGAAGCTGGTACGGTGCTGTGACACACCCTATTTGTCTCGTTTGGTCCTTCAGTCTACCTTCTCAGGAGTATCCGCCAACCCCACCAACCTCTGCTCATTAAGCGAGGCTTAAGCTACGTTACGGCGAAGGCGAAGGCCAAAAAACAAAGTGGGATCGACAGTTGATGGCGGAGACACGAACAGTCGCTGCCTTCTCCCCTGAATGGCGACGAAGGCGGTGTAACGCCGACGTGGGCGGCTCTCAACAAAACGGATAGAGGAAGCTAGAGACGGAGAGAAAATGGTCGGAGAAATCCTCAAAGGTAGCCTCGCCACTTGTGCGGGCTACAGTAATGGTAGTGGCAGCGGTGGTCCATGGGGGGAAAGTAGAATTAGATGATAGAGAAGGGAAAAGACCGAAGTGCGCGTAGCAACCAAAAAGGAAATGTATTAGTTTGATATTAGCAGACGATAGGCTCGCGCCCGCTGCTTCACTAATTCGTCGTACTCCCGGTCTCGTGCCCTCGCTCGCTGAAACAGACGACGCCTGGTAATAGCAGGAGAGTCTTTCTGCAAAATAGCGGCGGGAGTCCCAGTTGTAGGAGCCATGGCTGTAACAGGACAAGGAACCTGAAGCAAAGTGGCAGCAGAGCAATGTGACAGACGGGAGCATAAGGGCCGGGGGCAAAAAGGAAACTTGGGCAGTGAAAGAGGGGGACAAAGCCGACTAGCATTGGGCTAAGAAGGAGATGCCGCTAGCTCATCTTTCTCTATCGCGGCGGAGAAACTAGGAGTAGCTAGCGGATCCGCATAGCGGCTTTTCCTTTCACTGGCCTCCCCGAACTCAAACCCTGGACAGTTCTCATACCATATTCCCCTTACTGGGTTGCTGGCCCCATACGTTCTCATTCATTTCTCCAATGCGCTGACTTCGCAATGATAGCGCGCACTCTACTACTACACGTCAGAGAAACGGATTTTATATTTAAAAAGTTTCTTTTTCATATGAGCGGTCGGAGGAAGGGGGCGCATCCTGCAGCGAGCCTAACGACCGACGGGAGCGAAGACAAAGGGGATGTAATAAGAAGTCGCTATAGGGCAGCCGCAATGCTTTTTTCGATCTCTTATGCCGTAACCCTATTTCCGATACAATTATCCATATAGGTGTACAACATAGCATACGGGCATGTAATTGGACGAGCCTAGGGCGTCATTATATTTTCTGAAAGACTCTGCCCATTTGTTCTGCTCCCAAGGAATACCAACTAGTTTTAATATTAAAAAACGTACGGACATATTTTGCTGCTCTGATATTGCACATGGAATTGACCTTAATATGTAGGTAGACCCTAAATAATGGAAAACCTTAAACGGAATAAGGTTCATATTTTTTGTACGTTTAAGCGCCAGGAATTCCTTAATTAACTTGTTGCTTGTGCCGAGCTAGGCTTGTTGTATGATACTTATAATCAAGTCATTCCATACCTGTCGAATCTTCTATATTTCTTCTCTATTTACTTTTTTTGCTATTTTTCGGAAAAAATATGAGCGTTGAGCATTCAAAGTACATGTATGTGCTCTGTCAGGGATGCTCTATATAATATTTCATGGATTGAAAAACTGCCTTGCACATGGAGTTTTTCTATCGTATACACAATGTGGTTCTAACCATATTGCAACCACATTCATCTGTTCTTTGATCCAACTCATGTTGCGTCTTTGCCAGCGCGATTTCCCTTTATACAGCAATTACGTTGAGCAATTGTATACTAAAGGATTAGATACAGAGACTCCAGTGGCTGAATTTGTGATTCATTCCACCAAGCACCGAGACCTGCAACGTTCGGATTGAGCAAGAGCTGTTCGGTCTGGCTCATTAGATGCATGCACCTCTGGTTCGTTAGGTTACGTAAATGGCAACCAAGCTATGCAAGCGAGAGTTTCAGCCGGACAGTTCAGCACCTTCATTGGCCAGCGCTTACGAGATCCAGCAGCTGGCCTGCTGACTGCAGGTTCCCTCTAGGCCGGAAGGCAGGGCCTACATCCAGTGAACTCTGCGCTCTGTGTCTTCACCCAGGTCCTTGACTAGTTCGTGGAGCTTGATCGAAAGCACGACATCACGCCATGTTCGAGTTCTACATAAACATGAAACCAGGTGAGCAAGGTTCTAGCTGTATCTAGAAATGGCGGGGCAAAAAAGTTGAACGTTCGGCTAGTGATAGGTGCACGGAAATACAAATGGCTACACGAAGCATATGTCATACAAGGTCGTCGTGTACGCTATCTGTATGGAACAGTCGTGTTTAATCAAGATTACTATTCCACGAATGTATTCACGACTTAACGTCGATACTATGAATATTTGTGCTTTCAGTGAAATATTATAGCTTTTTTTTTACTCGATCCGGTGTTTGTAGAAAATATCAGTAAGGATTCCGATACGTCCGGCAACGCAAAATTCGCAGGAAGAAAGGGCTTTTGAAGCGATTTGAGGCTATGATGTTATATATAGTTTCTTATACTAAACGCACCGATTGTAATTGTGAAATCTCGGGACATAGACATGAGTCAGTTGAACAGATAGCATACATTATTTTGTATACTCTGGGCTCGATACAGTGCAAAGTGCCTAGTACGCGAAGCTTGTATCACTGAAGCGAAGCCCAAAAGTGAGTTCCGATGGTGATCGCCAAAAATCATCTCTTCCATGTTATCGAAGGCATTTGAAAAGTAACATCTTTTAATGAATTTTCGCGCTGAAGGAAGGAGAGGTGATTTTAACCGTTGAAGGATGAGATGGCGATACACGATAATCAAACGGTACATAGGTTGGCGACTTGCTACGGCTGTAAACTGCAACGGGGAGCTTTACCTCGGGGGCGTAGCTAATGGCTGTCAGCTGCCCCGAAAACCGATTTTAACTCGACAGCCACACGACCCTCGGACTGGGAGGGATATGGATAGACAATATGAATTGTAGTGCGGTTCAATCGCCCTCGGCACAGTGCTAGTGGGCGATAAGGGCGAATGGCCGGCCCGCATGAGCTAAAGGGCTTCCTAAAGGGTGCGGTAAATCAGGTTGAGTGGGGCCGCATGGTCTGGCAAATACATCACCTTATTGGTCCGTCCTATAATGAGAACCTCAAACAAATCCAAAGAGCAGACTTGTGCTGTCACCGTAAGGACCCTCGCACCTCCTCCGCTGTCTCCTAGGCTCTTCGAGCGAGACCCAGTATTGAAGAACAAGATTACTGATTACTGCGGGATCTTTCCTCTCCTACTTGTACTCGCTCCATTCTCCAGAACACTTGAAGAATTTGAACGTTCAAATTTCTTCCTCATCTTCACTATTGAAAATATCTAATTAGCACCGCGGACGGCCACCTTAAAACCTCAGAGGAAGAAACAGAGGAAACGAAGCAGAGGGTGTAGGAGCGGAATGAATCTGGCAATTCCGAAGAGTGACTACCGACCTGTGGCTTATATTGGAGAACATTGACTCTTCCGCCATACTTTCTTTACGGTGATGTCTGTTTTCCTGCGATGACCCATTCAACGTCATGGGCTTTGCCTTCAGCTTCTTTCTGCATGTACAAAAGCATTACATCGGTAACATTGAAACAAATCATTCGACGTGCGTACGGATCCATTTATTTTTTTAAAGCTGACCATCAGGCAACATTTAACGTCCGCGGTAGCAGTTTTTGCATTACTTCGTAAGACGGATTCCATATAAATGTAAATGTGCACCGGCGGGGATCGAACCCGTGCACCTACGTGTCTCCTCCAGTCGCACAAGGGGCATACGAATGCACCAAGCCACCGAGCTCGACACGTGCGTACGGGTCTGTGGAGATCAGACCGTGCCTTGTTCGTGAACGTATCGGATAGCATCTTGATGGAAGCGGATACTAATCAAATGGTCCAGAGCTATATAGCTTATATTTATAACATTTGTATAGGAAACAATATCTGAACAAAATGTTGGGTTGTATTAGTCCAATAACTCTCAAAAACCACAAACACCAACATTGTAGAACCCCGGTAAGTATCATGCTTTATTTCGCTATTTTTGTCAGCTCTAACGCAACAACGGCTGCTCAACGACAACCGCTCTGTAACAGCTAAAGGTCAGCTTCCTTCAAGCGTTTATCTGTTGATAATCGCCAGCAATATCTACTGTAATTGCATTCGAAGTCAACACAGCGTCATTTCTTCCGCCCTGTTGGCCAGCATGAAAAGAGTCACTTCAAAAGCTTATACTTCTCAAGCCGCTCATACTATTACTGTTATAGTGCAGCATTCTCAAACAATATAGCTACACTTGCAATACCGAACCGAACGCGAATTGTTAAGTAAATGTTAAGTAAACCTATGATATAAAAAAAAATACGTTCGTTTAACCCTTATATAGCAAACCCTTTGTAGTTTCAATTGCCTTCTCTCTTGTCACATTTATGATTTGTATTGCTTTCATGTAATCGCCCTCCAATCAGCACTGCCTGCTAAACCGACTTGATGACGTCTAGTGCACCTCTGTAACAAGCCTATAAATTCTGTCTGTGCAAGCGCTGTCGATGACTGCCAGCCTATAGTCTAGGAAGAGAACTTGAGGTTTCTACAAACTCAATGTAAGTTACGCTGGCGAAGTTCGAATTCGCCTTTTTCACATTGGTACATTGCAGCGCTCTATGCTGCTGCAAATATTCCCACAATGTGCTCTTTCATCAGGGAGGGAATGGCGGCTGCGTTAACCCATTCTCCGACGGCCACACGATGTCCGCTGCCTTTGGCTGTGTTCGTGGGTACGGCGAATACATGTATCATCATCCCTGGCACATTTACTGCGCCATGTCTGCTGCTGACCAAGAGTACAGCAATGCCAAGCATGCCTCGCATTGTTCCCGCGCTATACGCGACTAATGTGTGCATTTCATAAACGTAGCGCTAAGTACATATTTACAACCCACAGTGTGTGGCTGGTGCGGCTAGCCCCATAGGGCAGCCCATCGCATTTTGTTGTGCCCCATAGAACAGAAGCGGAACTAAACGGCGGCATTTGTCGCTCGTTCTATCGGCAGGCGGTGCATTTTATGGACGAGCAACACTGTCGGCTGAATGCAATAACAAGAATCTACGCTAACCATTTAAGTCTTGTAACTAACAGATGAACGCTTCGCGTCTCGGAACTTCCAATCTGTCCTCTTTGCTACTACGCCTTTCTTCCTCTCATGTTTCTATATCTATTTCTCTAAAAAGCTCCCTACATGTTGAAACAGTTCAGGTGATAGTCGTTCGACACAGGTTCTAAGGGTTCACACATACACACACATACATTTGCACTGGCAATTGTCGTTGGGTTTACTTAACATCAGGATAACTACACCATATATTTGTACAGGTTCAATGACTAGACGGACATGGCATTGCCTTGCAACGCTTGAAGTTAATCGAGAACATTATCTTAGTATGAAACTCTCCCCCTTTGCCTGTCGAATATGCAAAGGCCTTCGGGTGGGAACTCTCGAGAAACCTTATGTAATTCTGGCTAAAGAAGTGGCGGACCAGTGCCGAACGACACAGTTCTACTAATTTCCGAATCGATTTGTGGACCTAAATTACGCATCATATGTACTATTAGCAGACTAAGTATGTCATGTCACATTGCGACAGTTTTTCTTCCAAGTAAATCAATCAATCAATCAATGATCCTTCTATCTTACGGTCTCATGAATGAAGTCTCTCGGCATCAAGTCTGCATTGTTGTCCAAGACTTTGGACATTGTCTCCCCCGGATGAAGCCAGATAGAGATGAGAACCAGGTAGTCGCGTCTTGTGAGTTCCCACATAGACAGTATTAGGTGTACCAAAAGCAGTTTTTCGAAGCCTATGGCGACTCCTTGGCAGCGAACATAGAAGAAGCACGGCGCGGCAATTGCAAAGGCGATTGGATCTTGGAGCCGCCGAGGTAGAAAAAGGAAGTCGTGGTAACGGGTGTACTTGAAAAAAGGTGGTGTGATCCTCTTACGATTTTGTAATACTTTGTCGGCCGACCAAATGAGCCAATGCAAAGAAAGGAGGCGAAAAAAGAGGTGCGGAGGAGTTCTAATCCTTTCTTTATTTATGACTACTTTGGGCGATGTGCTCCGACTTCTCAAAGTTGGCGGGCTCTTTCGAGGGCTCGTCTTTTGACACGAACGAAAGCCAAAGTGCAAATTCTAGTTTCTACTTCACGCACTTTCACATAAGGGCAAATTCTCCTCGACTGACAAACTCGTAGAACCAATACCTTCACCATTATCTCTCATAGGCCCTCAACCCCTTGATCCGCAGACGACTTTGGCGTCAGCGCACGTATACGAAAATCCGACCAGTGACATTCTGATCAAACTGCTTTGCAAACTCCACTACTCACCTACTTGCCGACTACTCGCCTAGGCGCTTATCCTTCTTTTAGTTCGGCCCACCTCAACAGCTCAGCAAAGGCAGATACGAATGATAACCTACGCCCATTCAAACCCAATCCTTTTGCCAATGTGCCCTGTATGATGAAAAAAGAAGCTAATTTTGAATCAAGATCCCCGTGCCCCCCCGCTTGTCAGCCCTCGCCATCCAGTCTCATCCATATGCGAGTTCTTACAGCGTAGCCGTTTTCGAGTTGTTGAAGAAAATGTTCGTGCTACTAATCAAACACCTCGTCATCGCTAGGCGACGACTACTAGTAAACTAAGTGTAAAGCAGGAATTTCCCTGTGGAGAGGAAAATATAACTTCGAGTAGATCGACACGAAGTATTTTATCACTGGACTACATACACACACATGCACAGCATCCTCATTCGTTTTTTTTTTATTTTTTTTTTATTTTTGACCATTTGAAACAACGACCTCTATGTGCAAAGTGGCTGCTTGTGGGAGTCCAATGTAAAAAATTTAGCGACGATACGACCGTCCACGTTCCACCATAGAGGCATCGTCGCTAGAATTTTTGCTTTTCCAGCGCGCTATTCCTTTTTCGTTGATAAGATAACAGAGATGAGTAAGGAATAGGGGAAGAAGGTTATCAAGTAATTAACACCACAGATAGGAAGTCGGATCACGACGAAGGAGAACTGCACTTCTTCCTGAACTTCTCGTCGCAGGGGCGGACGCATTTGCTACTCTCCGTCTAGCCGCTTTACTGAGGGAGAGGCTACTGATAACGATCGCCGTTGCAAAGGCGTTCAGCGCCTTCAGGAGTCCACCGTTCGAGAGGGAGGAGAGAGGAAGAGAGAAGACGCCATAGAGGGGGCGTGTACTCATCATATATACTGCAAGAAGAACGCAATACCCATCGACAAAAAAACGTTGATATACAGGCTAGTACAAGCCAGTTGGGTAGTGTGGGTGGGCGCAGGAGTTAGGTGGGGCATTTCGTGCATGGACTTGCTTAGCTAATGAGCTGTAGACAAATTGGCCCTTGCCGGCTACGCAACGGCCTCCGCTTGGATTGGTTGGCGTTGCCGGCGTACGATCGCTGTATAGACACCGAGAGACGACAAACACACACACACATCCTGGAGGATCGTCGGCCTGCTTAAAGGCACACGTTGCTGGATGACTAAGAGACCGGGAACAGCCGGGAAGAGGGTGCTCGGCGGGTGGGCAACAGTGTTCATCGTATCTCATCAGACGAGTTGACCGTATCTCCTAACTCCTGCTTCCCCTCCTTCGCCTCCCCCCTCGGGTACTCGCTGCACAACTCTTCTATCCTCTAGACCATGCGAACGGGGACCTCTCTGTCTATACTACTCTTTCTCTTGCTCATTGAAGCACTGGTGGGCACTCTCGTTGTGTTAGGGGCTCCCACTTTCCTTTGTAGCGGGCAGCGGGGATCGTGTGTGTCGCAGCCTTTTCTTTCACATATTCTCGTTTTCTCGTCCGAGCTCTGCAAGAGAAGAGGCTGGGCTTGGCAAGGCTTCGCCGTCCATCTCATATGCATACAGCAAACACGACTTCGTTAGGCGATCCTCAAAGTAAGAAGTACTTCAAGAGGTGCCAGCACTAAAGTGTGACGGCGACGCTACCTAGCAACACTATCTGGAATGCAGCTCATAGACGAGCACCAACTCCATAGAAAAACGTCTCCACATAAATGCATGTAACTAGGACGCCAGGTTGCCATCTAAGACTTGTTCTATCGAAGAATCTACCCGTACAAACCAGCTGCACGTCCTACAGGATGATACCCTGGATCGATGTACGCATTTGTCTGAATGTTGTCCCTGATTTGCCTGCTATGTTATGCATCTTCCGACGTCTTATAACGAACTCTGTCGCTTTTCATATTTGTCATGGTAAGGAAACGCTTCGGTCTAGACTGCCCTTAACGCTACTTCGAAGCAAACTCACAAACTCGACATCTCTGACAAGTCGATCGATGATATTCGGCGGTCAGTGCCTCTTTATCGTCTTTTCAGAGGCTGTCTCTGCCTTTTGATAATGGCTTTTGTTTGCCGCTCTGGCACTCCATCGAGGAAGCTTTAGGCAACAGGCGAAAAAAGCCGGCCGACAATTCCCAGTCCCCAGGCTACCTCGGCTGGTTTCACGGCCAGGTCCAGACTCCGCGAGAACTACGCGTGTACGTTTACCGTTACCTTCGTAACAGAATACCACGCCCAACGAAGTAATATTTTCAAAGTGCCCTGAGCAACTACCAGCATCGTATCTATTTCCGTTATGGGCGGTAACAACGCTGTATGGCTGGCTATCTCTCTTCCGACAAAGGGACATGGGTGGCATGCGATCGAGGCTGGCTTACTTCGTGAAACAATGTTTCCTTATGCTGATTGTGGGTACTCCTGGTTGCCTCCGCATGATTCTGAACGTAGGAAACGAAAGAAGAATGCTCCCTGCCCTCTTAGTTTGCTTGCTCCATACCTTTCACGGACAACAACAAGTAGGAGGATCGGGTATCCTGGCATCTAATGCTGTTTCGCTAGCGCCAGCGCAGTAGGCATTCATCTATACTGGTCCGCCCATGGTCGTACGAGCGAGTTTGGCTGCATGATCTGGCCTGACCCACAACAGCAATCTCCTTTCAGCGGTAAGCTCAGTACTGTTATCGCCGCGCGCACACGCACACGTAGGTGCCGGCCCTCAAGCTGTCGTGCTATGTCGCTTCAGACGCTTGACGGCTCACGCTAACGGAAGCGGCCTACGAGGCGCACGCATCTAGTCGGTTTCCGCTCTTTATGCTATATGATAATGCGTTGTTTTGTTGCTCGCTCCGTCTCTCCTTTTCACGCATACACCTACCAGATCTTCCTGAATTTTTCTCCATCATTAGCTGTTCCCTGGTTGTTTAGCCCTCAGGCCACGCAAACCACAAAAATGGCGGCCGCTGTGCGGCACAGCAGCGACGTAAAGCATTGAACACGGTCTCCTTTTGGTTTTAGCTAACGTAACATTTTACCGGAGACGAGTTATCTCACTGCCCTCATAGCTTTCTCGTTGTTTCTTTAGATTCTTGTATATTGCAAAAAAAGTCTAAATAGAGCCTAAAAGTCGTAGAGAATCCAGTCGGCAGTACGACTCAGCTGTCCATTGTTCTAGGATAAGACACATTATTTTTTCGGAGACTATGGGCCCTAGACCTTTAATGAATTCCATGAATACCTAAACAAAAACTAACGCAATGGAGAATCTGGTATTGCACTCCTCGGCACACAAATACGTTCTTTGAACATATTTTCTGAGCTAACAGAGGGACATTGTTTGATCGTTAGGATATGAGATACCCTATGATTTTTGCCAGTTGTTGTTTCCATTTCATTGTCTTAGTTTATCATAAACTCATATGCTTACGATCTTACATTTTCCAATATATTTTTTATACCAGCTTCGTCAGGTGCAACGAACTCATGCACTTTAGCAGAGATATAAAGGTGATTCCCTTACAATATGCTACAGGCGAGTTTTTCCGTGGAGAGCACCGAAGCGGAAAGACTGAGCCTGTATCAGGATAGCTCAACAGGGAGACTAGACGGGAGAATGCATCCAACGTAAATATGTTTATCTGCCCATGATGACTTCCTGCCTATGATGGATTTTTACTCTGAGAACGTACAGGCACATTATGCCATGAAGCTCCCACTTTGTTACGAATTATCAAAATAAATTGCGGATACTCTCCGTTTGAAACTCAGAATCACTTTCATATTACACTCTGTACACTTATTACCTACAAATCACAAATTGCGCTTGTTACTGGTCGTTGGCCCTTTCTGCCTCTTTAGCTGACCAATATTTACAACGCCCGGAACATATATAACGTTTACATCCATTCGAAGTCCTTCAGGTTACCCGTTACAGCTAGCGAAAGCGCGTTTAAAACGCAATGCGCGTGGCTATGCGGACGACCGTCAGTATGCTTTGAAAATAAATGATGATACAAAAAAAAAGTATGTTTTGAAGCCTCACAATAAAACCCAATCGACATGTACGCGAGAAGAACGGGTCGCTGATCGTTTACCCTGCTCTATTATATATCTATAATGTATATATATAATATAAATATTATATATCTATAATGGTCACCTTAAGAATCGGTAGACTCATTTGATGACTTCGAAGTAATGTTAATGTGGTCTCAAACCTAGGAAGATAGGGGAGAACTTTTTTTACTGTGTTTACGAATCCCACGCCAGTCGGCGCAGGCCGGCAGTGACGTATAAGCGTCATCCCAAAAAAACTCACTAGATGAAAATATACAAAGGATACATACACAATACACTTATCCACAACAGAGTCAGGTGCGTTTATTCTGTTCTTTCATAGTGGAATATAGAAAATCTGATTTTTAACTTATTCAGTTGGCAGCGCACCATCCATTTTTGATCAAGTGTAACTGAACGAAAAATAAAAAACCCAAGAAAGAGAAATGCTGTAAAGAAGGAAGATGGGACGTCCATCAGTCCAACGGATAGTCGTGCGCCGCGCGATCGTGGTTTATGTACTGCGTCTAATGGACGATACTCATTCACAGATAATCATGAAGTGTCCCTTTGTGTTTATTTGTTTTTTTTTTATTGTCTGATGGGAGCGAGGGACCTCAGAGTTAGTGGCGTGGGTTGGGACGCCTATTAGTATTTGGCGAATCTTTGAAGTGAGTAGCAGCGGTAAAGGTGGTGTTTAGGATCTGTGTTGTTCCTTGTGTCTATCGCCCGTCGCCTACTTTTGTGAAGTTGATTACGCCGCTAATAGTGACGATAGTTCTGAGGCCGGTTTCGTCCGGGTCACGAGGGGGGTTGCGAGAATAAAAACACCTGTGCCTTGCCACCAGTATCGCTGACGCCGCAGACTAATCATTTGAGTTCCGTGTCATGGTGCATGTCAATGAGGTTGAACCCCGCCATTCCTACAGCAACTCACACAAGAGATTCAGAAAGCACCGGACGCAGTACAGTACAGCGGAGAGCGGCACAGGTCTCTCCTGCCGACCTCCACCAGTATACTATGATGCTAGATCGGGAAGACAGGCCCGCAGAACCAGTCCAGATAAAATTCTCTAGCTATGCTCTTGGGATTTGCTCGCCCAATTCCTTATGCTCACCCCCTCATTTGATTCACTCTCGCAAGACCTCCCAGATCTTCGCCGGTGTCCTCCGCCATCTCCAGAACTCAAATAGGCATTGGAAAAAGTTCCCATTCAGCATAAGTTGAGCTCGGCCTAGATCGCTTCCCAGGGCCCAACCCTGGCCCACGGCACACCTTTCGACAACTCGCGTGTTTGATTATTAAAATAGCAGTGGCTAGCTTAGTTGTAAGAAGGTCGCTCGGTAGGGGACTAAAGGAGTGATACTAAAGCGTCGATGAGATGATGGAGTGACGGTGGCTATGTCGACCATGATTATGTAAAAGCAACGAAGAGCCTGCAGAAAATGTGTGCTAGCCCCATTAGATGTGTCAAGTTTTTTGCAAATCTCCGAGGGCGATAACTTCTGTCGGGCCACGCGCGCACCTCAAGCCTATAGGCCGACGCCAAATCTAACAGCTAGATTGATTTCCAACTAATCCACAGGCAACTGTTAAAAATATGTCGAATGAATTAAACGAGCGTTTTTATAGGATGTATGTCTCCAATGCCCGCGTGTGTATCAGTGTGGTGATTTCTCTGTGTGTGTGTGTGTGTGTGTGTGTAAAAATGTACAATATGTATTCCAACAAACGAGGAACGCCTCATTTCTTCCGGTCCTCCCAAGACAGCAATTTCACAGCCCCATATAGTACAAATGTTTATATAGTTCCATATACTTCGAACGCCCATATAGTTGTAGAAGCGGAATACATCACATTAACAAACGGGGTGTGTACAAAAAGGCGTACGAGAAACGTTTAGGATGGAGCGTGGCTCAAACGTTGAGAACTCATTCTAGTTGACCAAAAAAGTTGCGACAATACTACCTAATTGATACATACGCCTATGTGTAGACAAATATCTCCCATTATTTTTGGCTTACTTTTTCCAACGCCTAGGTTAGTTTGTATCCCAGTGAGCAGTCTTTCATTAAAAACAGATTAAATCGCTGGAATTTAAAAAGTAACTGGAACCTTTTAAGCTACTATCTGGTGGAGCGGGTGCTCACTATGAGATACCTAAGAAATTTACTCTAAACCGTAAACATTTGCCGAATCACGGTGCTTGTTATATAGGTTTTTCCTTATACAAGAAATAGTACATTGGACCAATGTCTACCGTGCCAGAGGCACATAATAGTGCCTGTTACACAGTTTGCAGATGTAAAAATATATCCGATGAGAAAGGGATGTATTGATCTTAGTGTATAACAACTGTAGTGACTGTGGACGTTTTGTGACTGTGACAGACAACTGAGGTGAAAATGTTTTACTGGAAAATTCAGAAATTGGAAAGACCGAGATCTCAAGAAAAATGGGAGCCTCCTTCATGAAATGACTCCGATCTATAAAATGCTGCACGAACTAGGTTCGAAGCGCGCACCTGCTTTATAGGGTTACATGGAATATCCACTCGAAACTTCTTCAAAGACTTAGTAAAAAATAGGAGAAAATCGGAGATCGGACATAAAATCGGTAAGAATTTGAACGCGCACAAGCCTACTGTCAACTTATTCACCAAACGGCCGGTTCGTAGTTGATTCAGTCTAGATACTATAGAAATACGGATGTCCGTAGTCATCATATTCAAACTTGTTCAGTGACGCTGAAATGAATGCGTGTTTGCTATTTCCGGTAGCAGTTGCATTAACAGCTTTGCTATCATTGGCTATAAATTGCGCTACTATCTAAATATTAACGTCATATAGATATCAACGTATTTTGTGTGTTTTGCACTAGAATGACACATTGTAATGGACTTTGGCTATTTGGTATTTAAAAAATAGCTGTAGTTCTACGTGTCTTGCCTTCGCACAGGCTTAAATTCGACATAATAGAGTTTAAACTGTTGTTTTTGGGTATTCCAAGAAGTATATTAATCATATCTAGGTAAATTTGCAATAATAGACGAACTTGGTGATACCTTTCGACCTGTTACATGATTTTTTAACCGGCAAATTTCAACCAACCACACTACAACTTCCCAAAAAAGCAAGCGGATGTAACCGAAATGCTCATCATATGTATACAACACTCTGAGTTTAATTAATATCCCTATTATGCAACAAATTATGAAGTAAATGATTAAATGTCATGCCTTACTGCAAGACTGGCATTTGGCCCGTAGGCCTGCTAAGTCTTTGATGCACCAAATGAACAGGAATTTGCTTAAGTCACTTGTAGTAGCAGCTGAATTAAATATTTGCTATAACCCCAATGACAAAATAAAATGAGGGTTATGTAGCCACCGATTGTATGATGGAACTAAATAATTTTTGAAAAAATTAGTCCAGCAGAGAAATTACACTCTATCTATAGAAGAGGCTTATATTTACAATTTATTCGAGAAGAACAATTCAGCTAATATATAATTTTGCAAGCTATTCTAGGCAGTTCCACCAGCAAACTTCAATTGAGAAAAAATAGACGGTGACTCAGTGCAAAATGCTTTTTGTATACTCGGATGCATCAATTTCAAGTTGTTCTGTAAACACCTGAGAAGGCTCCACCTTTTACGGGCTGTCATAGAAAAGTCTATAATAAATATAAGCATAGAAACCCCGTGTTACCATGTTACAAACATGATAAAAACTATACTATATGTGGTGCTAAAATAATGAAGTAAAAATTATACTATATACGCCGCCGCGGGTGCACATATTACGCCAGTAGCTATGTACGTAGGTAGCAATATAACGAGGGGCTCATGCTTTGTTGCTACAGAGAGGCGAGGCAAGGCTAAATATGACGAGCTCAGTGACTTGGCGCACTCGAGTGTGCCTTGCGATCGGAGGAGACACGTACGTGCACAGGTTCGATCCCCACCGTTGCACATTTAAGTATATGGGGTCCATCTTACGAAGCAATGCAAAAAGCGATCTCGTCGACGTTGTGTTGACTGATGGTCGACCTAAAATATACATTATAAGTATATGCAAGATTGCAATTATATCAACTCAGTCGAATAAGCAACTGTATACAATACGATAACCTGCATATTGTCGTGCTGACGCACGGTGTACACTCATCTGTAGACTACGTTGCTATGATTTATATTGAACCTGGCGCACGCATCTGAATTGCAGCTGAAAGGTAAATATCAGTGAGGTATAATAATTTTCAATTGACAAATGCTAGTGGATATGTGCACAATTTTCTTAGAATTCGCCGAAATCATCGGAGTGGATGACGGGGGTAACCTAAATCGACTTCAATCGATCGAGTCAGTCATACATCGATGCTTTGCAGTTACCACAAAAACTGCCCTCCTGTAGTATAAACTTTCTTCAGTAACTTGAACAATTCACATAGCTAATGCACGTGTGCATAACTTTGCTAATTATTCTCCAAAAAAATATACTTTTAAAACTATGGGTTCATTCGTGTTTGCTTGACTTGAACATAGATGGGGCCCTTCAAAAACCATAAAAACACGCATAAAAGCTCATATATAAAATGAGTGGGGCGCTAGATTTTGAAAAGATGTATTTTATATTACGGTAGCTTCTCACTAAAAACTACTAGAAAGAATGTATGACATCAAGATAGACTGATTTCGTAATTTACATCCACAGTGTTTGTTGGCGACATCGAAGTAAAGCATACCGTTGTTAATAAGCAGAGACGCTCCAGTGAGAGTGCAGAAGAGGAACTTCTCTTTCAATATTATGTTGTTTTGGCTTCCATATGACTTTATAATAAAGCCTATAGCCGAGATACGGATCATGAATAGCCTTCGATTAATCAAACTACTATTATGTTTGTTTGTTACTGCTTAGACGAAATAAATGCCAACTCACGAATGTGTCCGGACACAGGAACACAGGAATTATCCCCCACCTATTTGCAAATATTTGCTTGCACTGTGATAATGTGATTCTCGTCTACTCTTTAATAAACGACTAAAGTTCACTAATTAGTACCTGCCTTTATAATGATTATAACGCAAGATTACAGCTATTTATTTCTGCATCTCCACATTGGTGTATTCAGTCGTGCATCCAGTGATTTGATGCATTCAAAGGCTCTGTCCATTTGTCGGTGTCTACAGTCGGTGATTACGGTCGCTCAGGACCACAGGAGTTCAACGAATGGCACTACCCAGATGGATGCATGTAACCTAACCAGCAGAAATACATCATAGTCACGACGGTCACTACTTCTGTTGCTGCTGCTGCTACTGCCAACGAAACCGAACAAATTACCTGACGCTCTTGCTTTGTTGTTAAATCATCCTGTTGCCGTTCGCCGCACTACTGACAGCTCCGCTGCGAACTGGTCAGCGCGTTTATGAATCCCATAGGTCTCCAGAGAATAGTGTAGATGAAATAGAAGGTCTAGTCATCACTTGGAACATCCGCTAACGAACGGTGCATAGTTTAGTTCTAGCTTCCCCACCATTCGACTGATGAAATATATATATATACATACATATACTTTACAACTACTAGGAGAAGTACTGGTAGTGATGCAATTATTATGAATTACTATTCGCAAGAGTAACAGCACGAGATGTAAATTTGTGAATCGCCGCCAGATAGACGACCATACGACAGGAGACGTCTCTGGAACTGACGCCGCGACCGAGGTTGCCAAGCGCGGCAGCGGAGGGTCTGCGACAACAAAGCCGCGTCATTCGAGTCGACGGGCCTCCATCTCCGACTACAGTGCCGCTATCCATCCATCCAGCCATCCCCTTGTTCTCGCCTTCTTTGTTGGGTCCTGTCGGTATGATTATTATTATTATTATTGTTCGTCTAGCGATTACTGTTGAAGTTTTTAGTGCCGCAGCCTGTGTTCAAGCTAGTGCGGCAATAGGCCCAGCAACAGCTCCGTTGTTCGGTGGCAGAACCAAGCTGGACGTCACAGGTCTACCGAACCACAGACAGCACACATATACAGACAACAGAATAGAATATTCGAGAGCCATAGTCATGGACGTAGTGAGCTGAATGAGAGAGAGGCAATCGCCAAGATGCGAAAGTGCGTAACACGTAATTATCCTTCATTGGTCCAACTCCCTGTCTACTGGCTACCTAGCACAGTATGCCGGTTCACGCCGTAAAACGCTATTCACAAGCACCGACAAAACAGGGCCATCACACGAGCTTCAAGCCGAGGTCATCATCGGATATGTTATTATTGTTGCTGCAGCTGCTGTTACTGTTGTTGCGGCTGCTGTTTATGCTATTAAAATAACCGCCAACCCGACAGCAAGCAGCTATTACTTTCGTTCTGCTAACGCAGCAACGTTGCATACACAACACTATCGTTTAATATAGCAATGAGTAGCTTTAGTAAGCGTTTGAATGGTTTCCAACATGCCAAACAGCCACGTTTATCGTCCAAACGTTAAAATTAAGTGACTCGTAACTCACAACTCCCGGTGAAGCATAATACTTGCAAAAAGACAAGGCGAGAAAAAAGATGCTACTGAATATTAAGCCAGGAGTATAGACGGACAACAGCACAGCAATTTAAAACAAGCGGAAATAAGCTAATCTGAGGTTGCAGAAGCCGAATGCAAAAATAGCGCTATAATAGAATACTCTATCTGGCCATGCTCCGGGGGACTTTATGTTGATTTATAATTCTTTTAGATTTTATATATCGCCAGTAATATACCAGCCAGATTATATACATAATCACCAGTATTTATGTAAAGTAAAGGAATAAGGGAGCTCCTAAGTAATTAGATAGCACAGTTCTGTCAGTTATAGTTAATCTATCATCATAAGAGCTCATTTTTAGGTGCTATAAAGGCCAGATATACTCATACGGCAGTTCAGACAGAGTCCTTCAGATGCCCTGTATTTTCACGGCAGCAGATGAGTAACGCGCATGCATCAAACGTTAATTCTCGTTGGGCTTTAATTTAGTCTGTGTTGTGGAATTTTGTCACCAGGCCAACAAATTATTGATTTACTACTCACAGCCTCTTCTAATTTATATATGAGCTAAAGAAAAGTCAGAAATTTGGAGACCAACCATTTTTGTATTAAGGATAGTACGTAATACCATACAGGGTTAACGATAAAAGACGAGCTGGAAAGAGGGGGCGAAATGGTTATAATATACGCAGTGGGATAATAAATTTATAGGATAAAAGGCAAGCTCTCTCTGCACCAACGAAGGACGTTTCATTTTACATAAATTTATCTTGCATATCTCTCAGTAGCACATAAACGCACGTTCCCACTATTTTTCAGTCCTAGATTCGAATCTCGACAATGCTTAAATTACGTCTTTATGGAACGTTTAACCAAAAATATGTTTCTTAAATCTGCTAAAATTAAGTAAATAAAGTTCGAAATATTCAGCATATCCGTATTGCTTGGTCAGTTCGTTTAACACCCGAACCGCAGTATACAACTGGCCGCATACTTAGTATTCTAACTTGGGCGTTGTTTTTCGACTTTTTACGCTAAATAGACATAATGTGCACGTAATTAGCATGAGAACTATCAGATTTGACTCGAAACGCGGACTAACAAAAGTGGCAAGTTATTCGAAAAAAGCTGGAACATATCTGGAGCTTTAGTCCCTTTAGAAATACGAAGATTTTTAATGGTCATTTTCATAAAAAGAAGTAACCTTTTTTCTCATTTTTTTTCTTCAGGGTACGCTACAAAACGCAATTCTTTCGTGGTGGTGATCAAGATGACGCCTTCCTCTTCCCAAATGGCAACTCCTACCTTGCTTCGGTTCTTACTGAGAAAATTGAACATCACGGAGAGAAAATACCGGCAGCCAATTCCACTTTTCTGTTGTTGCCAATCGTTAGCTTGATGCTGTTTCTACATGGCACTCGCTAAGGCTCCTTTGACGTTTGGAAAGGCGAAGATGTCTGCGTTTTCGGGTTCGGTCTCAGACCCTTCAGACCCAAGGGTCATTGCGTGTCTTCATAAAAAATGAAGGAAGGCAATTGACTAGAAGAGAAAAATACTTCTGTAGCCAATCGGAAATATCTATCCATTGTTTGAAAGCAGAAGCATATATATATATATATATATATATATATATATATATAT
>MNPL01001523.1:0-10383 GCA_002081605.1 Tropilaelaps mercedesae
CGGCGGCGGCGGCGGCGGCGGTTTCAAACAGGAGACAACGGAATAACCGAAGATGATGGGGAACAGGCGGGGGAACGCGTCGAGGAGGGGGAAATGGTCATCGAAATGGCCGCGTGTCGCCCTGAACGACAGATTCGGTCCCGATTCGGGAAACGGTGTTTTCCATGCCGCCGCCGCCGCCAATGAATCGGAAGATGTTGCCCGTGTGGGCGAATGCCCCTTCCCTTTGGCGATTCGTCAACATCTGGAGAAGATGGCAGAGAAGAGTGAAGAAGAAGCTGGAAAAGAAGATTAAACTTCCACTGTGAACACTAAACAGTTCCAAGCCATGGGCGTTCGCTGCTATCCGTTCGCGTTGGCTACGACTGAGGCGACGCCGCCGCCGCTCGTCGACGCGCGCACAACGAACAAACGTTGACGCGATCTCCAACGAAATGGTCAACAGCGAAAGCAAACGATGCCGTCGTGTGGAGCGGCCCCCCTCGTTCTCAGCAGCGACCCGTCGTCCCGCTTGGCCCTCATTGATCTTCAAAATTCCGAAGTCCTGCGCGACTCTGCGCCGATATTGGCGTCTGTTGCTGCCGCCTGTTGACATGTTAGTTCGCGACTTCATGCGACGACGACGACGACATTTAGTCGAGTTGGCCGTTACGGGCCATTGTTGAGTTCGGCGGCGGCGGCGGCGCGTGGAGTTCGCTTGTTCGCCATTGGCAAGCACAGCTCGTGCTCGCCCGTGGGGCCAGGACCCAACTACGAGACCCAGCTACTGCCCCCCCTCTGGTGCACATCCCCCTCCCCCTGGCTGGCTGACAGAAAGCACACGAGGACGCTGATGCAATGGCGGCTCCTACTGGCGAGTGCAGATTCCGCCGGACTCGGCGAGAGCAGAAGGCCAAGAGGGACGCCAGAGTGAAGTCGGCACATTTTATAGTCGACTCAAACGAGCTCCTCTATCTTCAGATAAAGCAGCGGCCGCCAACAATGCCAACGACAACAGCAGCAGCCGCCTTGTTTGGCACGCAGATGTCCTCGACAAGGCCACAGCTCTCGACGAGGTGTTGTTACGCAATCTGATCCGACACTCCTCGGCTGGGCCTGTCGCCAGGCCAGGCCAGCCCCAATATGGCCGCATAGTTTCTAATCGAACGACGGCGATGTGTGTCGACGAAGATTTTTTTGTTGCTCGTTGCACCGATGAGCGGCGTGGAGCGTTGCCGAGTGCGTTATCGGCGGCCACAACGAATCAGGCCAGCAGCTGCTGCTGCTGCTGCTGCTGCTGGTCCACTCGCAGGGGAATCCTCGCACTTGCAACGCACTTGGGGCGCGCGTCGTCCCCATCCCCCAGCGATGTTCGATGCCATCTGGGTGAATGTACTAGAAGGCTATAGAAGGCCGGGACGAGGCTGGACGAAGCTGGACGAGGCTGGACGAGGCTGGACGAGACTGGACGAGGCCTGCAATCGCTCGTTCGTGTCCAGCAAGAAAAGTGCCCCGATCCACACAGAAAGGCTGAACTGACCGCGGCCATCACCGACGAGAGGACTACGCCAATGCAAACGACCACTGAAATCGCGCGCGCGCGCGCGCACACGAGGCTAGTTTGGGCCTACTTAGAAACAGGACGTTCACATGACGCAAGAACGCCGACCCCCAGCCGCGCGCACGCGGGAGGGGGATGCGGAAGGCCTAGATGTTGTGTGTCAATGTCGAGGTGTCCGTTGAGTCAGAGCGCGACCAGAAGGGCCTCAACCGCCGCCGAAGTCACAACGAAACCTGCGCCATAGACAAATGCTGCGAGGCAATCGCTAATCGTCGCCGTCGTCTCGTATTGGCGATATCGTTAGAAGAAGAAGAACCTGCTCGAACGCTTCGATGACGCTCCGCGCTATGACGCTGCCGGGACTGAACGACGACGGCGGCGGCGGCGGCGTCATCGATATATGGGTGATGATCGAGCAAAGCTGTCTCGGTCGAAAATCGTCGTTTGTGTAAAAGCGCAATCGTTTTCCCATGGCAGAAGTGTTTTTTTTTCGTTTTGCAACGCGATCGTTTGCTGCGCGATAGCCGTTCGATGAGATAGAAGCGTCATTCTGCCATGAAAACGGTCGCTGCTTTATTCTTGCGTAATCTCGCCTTTATTATCAGGACGACGACGACGACGAGGGGAGGGGAGGGGGGAGTTGTTGTTTTTTTTGTTGTTGTGTTTTTTACTCGTTGTCAATGTTCAGTCTTCGGAAATCGCTCATCGGAGTTTCTTCGGTAATCTCGTTTTTCGTCGGGCGGTTAACCGCGCCGATTTCGTTCCGTTGCAGCGTCAACGGCGGCGACGCTGCTGTGACGCGACAGGGAACCCAGTTTTTTCTCCAGTTGGCGTCACGCGTCTTCAGCGGCGTTCGAACAAATTTCCCTCCGTCGAGAATGGCGCGAATATTTTTGATTTTGCCGACGATTCTTTTCCGAAGCGCTGTCACGAACAGAAGAGACGCGTCGATCGCGAGCGCTTCAAGGCCAATGTTGACATTTTTTTTTTTTCTTTAGTTATTTATTAGACGTTTATTAGCGGTTGTTGTTGTTATTAGAAGCATCATCAGCGTTGGCGAATCGTCGTCTCCATGAGGGCAAAATGCTGAAGCGTTTTGTGTGTCCGTTCGCTCGCAAACGCGATCACAGTCTCCTCAGCGGTGCAGTCGACAGCGACGCTATGGCGGCGGCGGCGGCGGCGGCGTCGTCTCCGTTGTTGTCTGACGGCGTTTGTCGAGGGCATCGCCATCAGCGTCGTCGACTGTTCGGCGGCCGGTAACCGCTAGAATTTCTGCCGAGCTCTGACGGTGGTGGCTTTCGCAGGGTCCGTTCGCCTGTGCCTGTGTTTGTTGCTGACTGGTTACGTCTGTTAACGGCGGCGGCGGCGGCGGCGGCGGCGCTCTCCTGGCCTGACTGGTCGCTTGCTCGGTTGGCGTCCACGCCATAAATTACTGCATTTTTCTACGAACGCGGCCCGGAGTAACGCGCCGCCACCTCTCCACGTGTGGCGCTACGCGAGCTCTACAGTAACGCCGGAGTCGACGGGGCGCTTGTTTGGCATTCGCTCCGGCGTTGTTTGGCCGTCGAGTCGCTGTTGTTGGGGCTGGCGCGCGGCTGCGTTTCGAGTGCGTTCGCGCGCTACCGTCGTTGATCCGGGAGATAGCCGTGGAGCCTACGAAAGGCCTGCGCAGATTCGTCCGCAGCGTCAATGGCTCTTCTTTGTACCTCATCGTCGTCGACGCCTGACATCCTCGTATAGACGTCTCTGTTTTTATTTTCTCGTTTGTGTTTTTTTCTGTTCTCTAATCCTTTCGCACCGCCTCTCGTCGATTCTAACTTCTCGTCAGATGCTCGAGCAGACGCGTCGTGCCGGATCAGCAACGCCGGTAGACAAGCGTCATGCGCTATTAACATGGGGTCGGTGCCGTTGACACAGTCATCAGAACGTGGCGTCAAGCGCGCCGGCGTCAAGATGGTCTGCCCCACGTGGCTGGCGAGTCGTTGCGACGCGGAAATAAACGCGTTAGCATTTTCGATCAGGTCCTATTTGTCCACCGGCACGCGGCCTGCTTCGATCAGGCCCTGCCGACCTTAGGCCGATGAATAGGCCCACGGGCGAACCGTAGACATCGTCGCGTTTCTGTCGACGACGCGAGACTTTAACACGCCACAGCTTCTAAAGCGCGTCGCGTATAGCGTCGATCATCATATATATATATATGTGTGTGTGTGTGTGTGTGTGTGTGTGTGTGTGTATAGATCGATAGACACCGATAGAAAATGTATCTCTACAAAGCGTCAACAAGGGGTGACGACGTAATAGCTCGGCTTGTCGTCGTCGACGAAGAACTCCTGCAGAAGTTTGTGAAATTCAGGATCCGACTACGATCTGACGGCGACCACGTAACCAACAACGGCGGCCACGTAACCAACGACGGCGGCCACCAGAAGGCTGTTAACGGTGTTGTTGTTACTCTCAGGCCTGGTGTTAGCCTGTCAAGTCCTCGTAGCGGCTGTCGAAGAAGCCAAACTAACATTTGTGTTACTGGATAGCGATGATGTTGCTGATGCTAGGAGAGATATATGCTTGTGTGTGTGTGTGTGTGTGTGTGTTATGACTTCTACAGGGCATGCCTGCGCCTGAGAACGGCGTCAGCCTGAAGTGTTGTATGCAGCAGCAGCAGCAGCAGCAGCACCGCCCTGTTGACTCAGCCTAGTCGAGGCAAGAGCGCGCAGGCCTAAGGGAGAGATAGTTAACTATGTAGCTATCAGAGATGCATGTCATCAGGCCAACACACGCGCACGTCCCAGAGCTGAACTGTGAGTCGAACGAGATTGCGTCGGACGGCGAACTCAGCCACTTAACGCGGCCGTCCAAAGGCTGAGATTGGCTCGAGAGTGGCCATTTTCTAGCCATTAACAATTGTGTCCGCGCGCGAACCGACCGCATTCACGAAGACCGATGGACGCCTTCACGTTCTGATCTGGCGTCACTGTCGGCTTCTTGTTGTCGTCGGCTTCTTGTTGTCGTCGGCTTCTTGTTGTTGTCGGCTTGTTGTTGTTGTCGGCTGTTTGTTGTCGGCTGTTTGTTGTCGCCGTAATATGCGATGTTGCATCGAGTCAAACCAGTCCGTGTTCCCGTTGATCCGACCGAGTGGGCCGTTGGCAAGCGAATGGCCAACGACAACATCTCAACGACAAACGAGGAGGAAGGAGGAGAGGCCGTTTATGCCAACGGAGAGACATCTCTGACACGGCAGATCGACATGTTCCGACCTGTAAATAGGGAGCCTATTTGATGGTTAGGCCATGGCACGTCACCGTTAAGGCCGGCCGGGGCCAACCGGGTCGGCAATAACCGGTCCGGAGCCTCGGTTCTTCGCTTAGGCAGGACAACTTTTTGGTTGTCGCTTAATGGCCTTCTCGAAGACGTCCTTCATATCGGTCGGTGGTTAGGTTTGGGTACACTGGCGAGTGGGGTTCGACACGCGAGATATAAACACGCGCCGTTCGTTAGAAAGACGTACGCCCGCCGACACAACCGACGAGAAACGTCGCTTGTTGGTTGCGTCGAGTCGACAGGGAACGCCGTGGAATCTTTGCGCAGTCGCTGTGACGCGCTGCGATGTGAGCGTTTCTGTCACACGGCCGGTGCGAAGTCGCTGGAGAAGCGATGTGAAGGCTCTTCTCCGGACGTTTGTTAACCGCTCGCGCAGTAACCGATCGTTTCGAGTGAATCTTTTCGAAAAATCGGTTGATTTGGCGGCACCGGTGGCCGCGGGTCAGGGAGATGTTGGGTCGATGTTTATGTGACGCGTTTGTGTCGGCGGAGAACGCGCACAGAGTCATAAACACACAAACGATTCGCGGCGGGACGAACAAGAGGCCAGCGATGGATCAACATAGGGCAAGCTAGAAATGTATCACATATGTATAGACATATATGTCACTCGGTGGGGGGCAACTCATTGCGGAGATTTATGTCGGTGGCAGAGAAGTGTGTTGCTGCTGCTGCTGCTGCTGCTGCTGGTGATTTGCTGAGGAAACTTCCGCTCCTGTGTACACGTGTATGTGTGTGTGTGTGTGTCTATGTGTGTGTGTGTGTGTGTGTGTGTGTCTATGTGTGTGTGTGTATGGCGCTCGGAAGTCGGCGTCGACTTTACACGGCACAGCAACAAACAACACACTGTAACAGTAGCAGTAGAAGTAGTAACAGTCGTTAACAGGAAGAGGTTGGCGACCCCCTAACACGTGCTTGATCATAGCTGTACACACACACACACACACACACACCCGCCACCAACTAACATCCAGCCAATGAAGATTGTTAGAACGATGATAACGACGACGATGGCGTTGCTAACGATACTAAAAACAACAACACGCAGAGCTGCAGTGTATCGAAATCTAACCTCAACGCCAGGTCACCGGTTAACACAGCAACAACAACAACAACAACAACAACAACAACATCTACCTACACTTCACTGTAATGAGCCACTACTCATTACAGTCATTTACTATAATGAAATGAGGTCTAGACTGGTAGAGGTTGCTGCTATTTCTGTTGCTACAACTGCTGCTGTTGCTGTTGTTGTTATTATTAGTGTTGTTGTTGTTGTCGTCGTCGTAGCTGTTTGCGTTTTCTGCTGTTGTCTTTGTTCCCGCTATCTTTTCTGTTGCTATCGGTGCTTCTGGCGCTGTTACGGCGCTGGTAGCAGCAGCAGCATCGGTGGCTGTGGCGGCCTAAGCAAAGTTTACCTTCGGTGGTGGTGGTGGTGGTGGTGGCTGCTGTTGTTGTTATGGCCGTCGGCGGTTGTTACATTGTAGCAGTGAGTGGCTCTCGACGAGGGCCGCTCTTGGCTCGTGGCCTGCTACCATCGGTGCTGCTATAGTCGGTTCTGTGCTGGCCGGGCCCAACGCTGGCCAGGCCGACTTCCACTTCTGAGAGTTGACGGCGACAGCGGCCGCAGTGGCAAAATCTTTCAGAGCTTTTACCAGCTTGCGCAGCAGCAGCAGCAGCACTGGCGACGATGCTGTTTCCTCATCGATTCGTGCGGCGATGCAATCTAGCCGTTTGTTTGTTGCGGCTTGGTCAGTTTAAATTATGTATATGTATATATATGTATGCGTGTGTGTGTGTTTGTGTGCTGGCGGGCGGCTAGAAAAGAACAGCATCAATTACGGTCTGATTACAAATTGTCAAGATAGTTTACCAGTCGGTGTCTGTGTACAAGATGTCAGATGCGATAGCAGGTTCAGCCGACGTCGGCGATGCAAACTGCCGCTGCATTTATTCCGTCGCCGCGACGCCGTCCGTCGCCGTCTTTCGACGAGACGAACCACCCGAACTCGATTGGGTAGGCCTGTTAAGGCCTTGCGCTAGACCGGCGGTCAAACCTTCCTCCTAGTTCCTCAATAATAACACTAGCGCGTCTTCGTCGAGCGAACACGGCCTCAGGACACGACAGGACTCATCTCGCTGTTCAGTGCTGTGACCGCAGAGACAGGAGGCCAGTTCCAGACAAACTGAAGCCTCGAAGTGCACCACCCGGGAACTTCGTTCTGACCGGGCGGTGCACATTCTGCTCCCAGATCTGTGAGGACGCCGAAGATTCAAACACTCAAAACGCAACCTTCAGAGACGCACTGGTTCGACCGCTCAAGCACTCAGCCGACGTCAGACGCGGCTCAGACGCGCGGCGTTGAATCTGTCGCGTACGGCGGAATGGGCCTACGCGCGTAAGTCCTGGCCAGAGATTAAATTCATCCCGCGTGTTGCCATGACGCTGCACGTCGGCTGGCGTCACTGGCCGCGCTGGGAGAGAATACGCCGAGCGATTAATACGTGCTGTATAATCATCATCATCATCATCATCATCATCATCATCATAATCATCATCAGACTGTGGCGAAACACCGCGCGAGGGTTTTGACCTCGGCCTTGACTTCGCTCTCCGAGCCACAGTTGGCCGTGTACGCGCGGAACTCTGCCCGAAGCGGAGATGATAGCGAGCAGCAACACGAAATCCACTCGGTCGGAACAGTTTGTTGAATTTCTTTTTTTCTCGAAGAGGCGATTTTGTTCTCGCTCGCGTCTTCATCAGTCGTGTCGACTCACCGCAGACGAAGCACTCGCTAAATCGAAAACCGATGCCAATTAATAATGCCGATAGGTTTGCAAATGCCATGCGGTTGGTGGCGTGTGCCGATATCGAAACCCCAATTATTCAAGCGTGTAAATTATTGTAGATGTCTGCTCATAAAACAGCTTCTAACTTGGTGAGCTAACAAACTAAAAAGTCTAATCATCAACCTATATATATACATATATACATATATAATTGCGGTGGCCGGCCAGGGGGGCCAACAAAAAGAAGACAGGCCTAACCTTAGAGGTATGACTAACCGACCGGACGGAATGCCAACGCGTCGTAAGGCCATACCAGCGCCCGCCATACAAACACGACTATACACACACACACACATGTGTGTGTGTGTGTATATACATACATATATGTGTGTGTGTGTGTAAGGTTGTCTGTTGTTGAAGCTCCGTCATTGGAAACCCTTACGAGTGTGTGTTCGCTAACATACCTTAAGGGAAATTTCGAAGCTGTGCAACAAACGTGGCACTATTTCTAGTACCGATACAGTAATAATTGTTTATTTGTTGAATTTGATTTGTTCATCTATACACGTGAGCTCGCAGTCGTAATCCGATGAAGTGTTGATCGGAGTGGCTATTTCGCCGGTTCACCGCAATGTCCCTCTTGTCTACGGCGTGCAGGTAAAATATTTTCGCTAAAAAATGAGAAAAATAACCTCCATCAGGCAAACCTAAACATAAAGCGGATGCAAATGCTTTCGTAGTTGACGTTCGTTGCAACGTCCCTCAGAGGCGTTTGCCATCACTCGAGATAGAGTGGTTCAGCCTATGCAAATCCAGGGGCCAGCCCTGTATCGTCTACGCGCGGTGAATTTTGAGTGGCCAACGCTTACGAGCTCCGTTGTCAACTGATTTCTCAAATCACAGCCCTCCGTTGGCCTGTGGCCGGTGGTTGGCCCTTGATTCACTGTCACTCCTCGTGATGTCCCTTCCCTCGTCGTCGTCGTCGTCGTCCTCTTTCTCCCCTCCCCCTCCTCCTGTTCCCCCTACTCCTCCTCCCTCCCGTTTATGAAAACCACTCCTGAACATCACTTCGACGCGGCAATCAAAGTTTTTCTACGTTTTTCTATTCAGCTCACAGAGTCGCGACACACACACACACACACACACACACACACACACACACGCGCATGTACAATCTGGTGTACCTGATAGGCACGTTGGCATATCGCTGGACTGCAGCAACAACAACGCCAACGCCAACAACGCCAACAACAACAACAACGCCAACAACGCCAACAACAAGAGCAGAAGTACTAGCGGCAGCGGAATAGGCGCCAACGAGTAGATATCCCTTACGCGAAAAAGAAACCGATCCTACGAGCCACGACGACAACAACAACAGGAGAACAACAGGAGAACAACAAGTCAGAAGCGGCTCTTAGGCCAATACTCGGGTGTAGAGTGTCATTCGTTTGTGTCCTCGCTCGTTGTTCCGCGGTTCGTTTGACTTCACCCCGATGACGTCTTAGCCGCCGGTGAAAGCTTTCGACACGCGGGAAAGCGTCGACGTTTGTCGCCTCGTTCGCCATGGTCCTCGACTATGAGATTCGGCAGGTCCGCGATTATCAGGACTCCTCATTTGTCGTTCACTCCTCAACACTCGATGGTGTGGCCGGCGTCGTTGCGTTTGTACGCGACATCGTTCAGCCGAATCGGCCCCGTGTGCGGCGGAACAAGCGAACGCTTTGCCGAAGTCGATTGGTGAGGTCGATGCGGCGGCCCTCGATGACGAGCAGCAGCAGCAGCAGCAGCAGCGTTGCGTCGGGCGTTGCGCCGTGCAACTGCGCAATGGTACCGAGTATACACAGGTCAGACGAACACTGTTCCGAGTCGATTAGCTGGCGTAGCGCTTTGTGGCCTTTGAAAGCGTCGGACGCGCGCACTATTGGACGACTGTTCGATGGCCTGCGCGTACTTTACCTGCGGGGTACTTGGTTGCCTTTCATTTCGCGTTGTCGGACCTGTTCGGTCCCTGAATCCAGCCGGGAGCAGTTGCATGTCAACGGTAGCGTCGACAGCAAACGCGCTCATGGACAGCGACCGACGGCCTGAGCGATGGCGACGACGCCGCTGGTTCAGCTAAGAAAACATTTTAAAATCTCGATGTGCTGGGTCGGTCCGAGCTCGCGTCCGTGTCCGACAGCGACATCAGCGCGATAACCCACCAGGACATCAGGACGCATCTGATCCCACAGCTGACCGGCACTGCCACAGCCACAGGAAGCGTTCCGGCGTGCGTGACGTCGTGCCCGGACTTGTTTGCTGCTGCTGGTGCTGTTGTTGTGGTGCTGTTGCTGCTGTTGCTGCTGCTGTTGCTGTTGCTGGTGCTGGTGCTGGTGCTGTTGCTGGTGCTGTTGTTGTGGTGGTGCTGGTGCTGTTGCTGCTGCTGTTGCTGCTGTTGTTGTGGTGCTGTTGCTGGCGTCGCGCATGTGTCTACGATTGGGGCACGTCACATAATGTAACAGGCACGTCGTGACGACATAGGACAGGCGGTCGTCGCCAGCGCGTGCAACGAATAGCGACCGTTGCCAGGGCGCTTGACGGCGCTGCCGTCCAGGGATAATCCGCTTTATTTTTGGTCGATGCACTCCTTAACTGCTGCTTCGCGAGTTTGCATTTCGACCAGCATATATATATATATATATATATATATATATATATATATATGTGTGTGTGTGTGTGTGTATAGC
>MNPL01001524.1:0-16279 GCA_002081605.1 Tropilaelaps mercedesae
ATATATATATATATATATATATATATATATATATATGAGCTCACACAGTTAATTTGGGTATTTTAATCATATGATCCCATAAATGAAAGATATTTAATGGAATTTACGTGAAAAAGCTCAAATACCTCAGTTTTCTGGCTTTTTTGTTCCCCTGGCAGGCACCCTTGGGGGCTACAATCCACGCGGAGTAAATTGTATTGCCCGATGCTAAGGAGAAAGGAAGATCCCGGAATGCAGGTTTAGAGGTGTAACAATTCTCGGCGACCGAAGTTATCGCTAGCTTTATTAGACAGGAACTCTACAAACTAATTACGAGTCCGAGTCCATTGGCCAATATGCCACCTGCGTTGTTCATGCGAAGATATAAACAATCCCAATTTACGCTTTGCTTATAACGTGTGTTCATAAATTTCCTATTTAACTTTCCTATTTGCCTGTTTAGACTCCAATTGTCTTTGCTTTTTTTTTGCTTTATTCTGTGACGAGGAAGGCAAAACTCAGCATTTCGTGGGCGCGTTATCTTCAATGGCACGACACTGAGACACGTCAACTTTATATATAGTGACGGAATAGCTAAGAATTCAGCGTATTTAGATTTATCAGCCAAATACTTTAGTAATTGCAATCATCGGCTATTGTTGATGTTGTTATTACGACAAATCGAATTGATCGACAACAGCGCCGTTCATTCAAACGACGGATCTGAAACGTTTCTTGTGGAGGGGCCTCAGATGCGTGGGTAGTCGGTGTCAGAAGCACAAGAGGACAAAGAATCTTCAAGCAAGACCGATAGGACGTCGTCAACGTTTTTCTTTGTTAAAAGGGTCGCCAATGATTTTTTAGCTATACTGACGAAATCGCGAAATGACCTCAAATAGAAACTGGCATCGTGTCTTATTTGGCCTTGGTTCGTCTGTAACTATAAAGTGACACCCATACTGATTTTAAGTGTGGTACTTAAAAACGTTGTGCTTTACATTTTTAGGTAAATTGACGATTTTTTAAACAATAATAAATTCGATACGACTGAGATTCGATACGATCGGAAAATGTTGAATTTGCTAATTTTACATAGTTTTACCTACCTAATTGACCTGCGTTATCAAGCTGCTGCCAGTAAAATAGACGTACAGCTGAGTCGGCCGCGTGACCTGATTCTTTACAGTTCTAATATGATGTTTCGGGTATGCACCCTCGCTACATAGCCCAAAGCTCTTTTATTTGTGGCATCCTTTTTCTGAGTGCCGCTTGCACCCAGTTTTAGGCGGCTTAATCGATCCTTCGACGCTTAAAGCAGCAGTATACAAAGACATATTTTTTGATACGGTGGGAGTGCCACCCTATTTTATGTCAACCTTTAGCTATAAGCTCCCTAGCACCAAAAGACCTAGTGCGAATTACCGAGTCCATGCCCCTGCAGCACATTTTCGACATTGTAGGTGCCCTTAAGATAAGCTGATGGTTTCTATGGGTCATGATGTGTGCAATGCTTATGGGTTTGAAATTAGAACGATCGGTGGGCCAATTAGTCCTTTTTAAGTGTTAAAGTTGAGGACCTCGAAGCGGTCAAACCACCTGCCAGAAATGAAGTATCTTGGTTAAATTTATTGATCTTGATTGAATTATCTAGTCGACAAAAAGTAAAAACTTTTTAATTTTGATAAATACCGCAAATAACTGAGCTCTTAAAACTGTTGTTCACTTTTATAGGTATCGCATATTTTGTATATTTCATAAGGCAACGTATGATCATCAGACTCTGCATTTGATAAAAAATATTAATGACCTTAGTAATGACCTTATATTCCGGGAACATTTGTAACAACGGGTTTATTAGAATTTGTTTTTGTTTCTGCAATAAAGTTTTTTTTCGATTATCAAGAAATGAAACACTGATTCTGCTGGAACATGATTTAGTAAAATTACTGTCTGTTCTTAATGGGTGAGATATCCGCGCAGAAATAGGTAGTGACGCTTTAGTGTTCATATTTTGGTGTTCGACAAATAAAATCTTAAAATATTTCTTTGCTGATGTTGTGAAATTACCACGTATTGTAGCGTACGGAAAACAAGTGGCATTGAACCCGGTTATCTATCTAGCAGAACACAATACTACAGTATAGCTGTAGCTAACTCTTTCTATTTGTATTTAAAGTCTTCCAATCAGCTTAAACCTGATAAGAAAATCGGCAAGTGTCGTGTTAGCCCACAGTAACTTTAATTTACGGGAATCTAAAAGCCACTTTTAAGGTTTCGCGATGGCATCAAAAAGAGGTCATAAAAAATAGATTAGAAGATATAAGCTTTGGTAAGGGTGCTGTTGACTCCAACCAGAATGAACAGGTCATCTTATTTAGGTCAAAATGTCCTAGGTTTAGATTTTTTCATTTTACATTTTTTTGTTTAAGAATTGTCGTGTCTGCGTTTCTGTCGTGAGCCGCATGCATGAGCTCAACAGAGGATTTTCCGGAGCACAAGTGATTAAAATTGCTTCAAATGAGATACACCAATATAATTCTCTTGATCCGAATGTTCTCCCGAATGTAGCTCCCTTCTACAACATATGTAAGCTCTAATGTAAATAAACTAATCAGCAGAATTTTAGTAATGATAAGCTATAAAGGAATCTTAAGAAATTTCATGTTGTCGTTATTAAATTCAGTACACTTCCAAGAAGACATTAAAATTGCCTAAAAGGTATTATAGTAATATTAAAATATTATTCGATATCGCTTCCCCCTATAGCCTTTCAAAAAGCGCTTCTTAGTAAGAAAGACATCTTTACACTCTGTATGGACCAAATGCACACTATATACGAATACAAGGTTTGCACTATAACCAGGGTTTAATACGGTCTTGTCATAAGCTCCATGTTTTATCAAAGTGTGTACAGGCTAAAAATCTGCGTGCTTTTTTTCATATACAAAAATCGAATAATTAGGCCTGAGTCCAGCAAATGCTGTTCTGGCCATTTTATTATTAGGATGCTGCTCTTGAAAAATTTTTTAAGTGTAACCTACAGTTTATAGCAAAACACATTTTGGGATTACCCGACAATGTTTCGTTTTACTAGAGCAAGTCTGATATCATTTGCAAAAAGCGCTCACGATTGGCTCTCGCTGTTTCCTTAAGCTCATCCGTGCCTTTCTTCGGGAGTCTCTCCTGCCTTTGTGAATTAGGTTGTCTTATTATTTACTTTTAGGCTGCATCCAAAAAATCTGCTATAAGATTGCGCATCCCTTCATCCGGATGAAGTGCAACCAAATCCAGTTTTGTAAGTGATCCTAAAGTTTAAACGTAAAAATTCACAAACGTAATGGAAACGCCGCTGTAATTTATAGTGTCTCCTGCCAATATCAGTCGCATATTTAGACAGAAAAAGAGAGAGAGAAAGGGGGTTCAGATAGAACCATGGATTTCAAATCTTCACCTAGCTGCTTTCATTCATTAGTCCTTAAATACTCATCACATAATTATAATGATTATTGAAGTTACCTAATGATATAGAAAGTTTCTGAGCCATGCCGAAAATTTGCTGACACCCTTAACCCTTCTCACCTAGCTATACCCTATTAAATTTTTGGATGTGTATAATGGGTGTCTTAGTGGCTGTATAATGAAATTAGTCTTTTCATAAAGCCGGTGGTCAGCAGCATTTCTCATATTATGACATGTGAAAAAATGCGGTTACCATGTTCTAGCGCCCCTCTTCTTTTGCTAATATCATCTACAACCACGTTTCGAATAGTACTATGAGGACTAGTTAATTTCGTCGTGCAGATTTTGATATATGTATATGCTTCAAGGTGCACTGTGGGAATTTTTCAAGGTATATTATTCGATTATTTCCTCGAAATAAGCTGTGGTGGGTTAACATAGGGTGGGAAATAAAATACCGAAATATGGTCAGCCAGGAGATGGCATTATGTATAAAACTACATTGTATATAAGATGTAGTATTAAGATGTATATAAGATGGGGGATATGAGATAGCGTACGCGATTTGGTAGCGTGTAATAAAGGATAAAATTTAGAGAAAATCGCGATGTGACATCTAATGAAGTAAATGATGAGAAAAAGCTGAGGCTAGTACAGTACGATCTGGTATAGGATATAAAGAAGTATGAGATGGAATATGATTTTAATTGACGATCCGTAATTTTTATTAACAATTTACCCTAGAAAAAGCAACCGTTTAGTTCTGGAACGTTATGTTCACTTATATTTACTTCAATTGTAAAGGTTTAGAGTTGTTTCACTAAATTTTTTTCATTCAGTAATACGTATGGTCAGATTAAAAATGCTGTGTCATTGATACATATCACTGAATTATCCTGATGACACGTTCAAATCATTCTTTCGCTAAATCTCCGTTGAAGTCAGATTAACTTGAAGGTTTTGAATCCTTAGCATATTATATAATTAAATATTCTTTTCAGAATTCACACTTACATTCTTACTTAAGAAGTTAACCGATTTTTACAAATCATTACCCAGTTAACAAAGGTATATGCTTGTCGTACTCGCAGATGGTAGAAAAAGGGGTAAACTAACTCCGAAAATAAATTACGACAAGAATTCGAAGCTAGCACTGTAGGCCTTATGTCCGGCATAGAGATGTAATTGCTTTGCATAGGTAATCTATTTCAGCAAACTCGCATAGAAGACTGAAAAATCCAGATATTGAGATAAATTGAATGGACAACAGGTAAAACAATTCAGATGAACGGTTGCATGATTCTTGGACCTATACCCAGATTTTGCTTACGCTACTCACAAAAAAAGCACGGACAGAATAGGATAACTCTGGTCGAAGTTGGTGTCACAATTGAATACACTGCATGAGGAGAATGGGACTAAAACGAGAAATTACAAGGTGTAAACATCAAGCGGCGAAGTCGAAGTTGTCTCAGATGCGACACGCTAGGACAACACCAATGCGCAAACGAAAGTAGAATTTCGAGGTGAAGTTACCTGGTAGCGCTAACGACCGTAGTAACATTGAAATAAAGCCCTTGATTTACTGTTACAATGTGACTTGATTCACTGGGCACAAAAAAAGACGCAAATCCTTTGCATGCAGATCAAACAATATACGTTGTTATGCATACTTTTTTAGAAAAGAGCCAAATGGTTCCTTCAGTTTTCCTTAAGAATCAAGTCTAAGCGCTAAATAAATTGTTCAATCTGTAAATCTGTGATAGCCCATTGGGCATCACGCCGTAATGTATTTACCCTACAGCTTGTATATATTTTTTATAATAAACAAGATATTAAAACTATTAAGTAATTTTCTTACATATTTTTGGTACCTTTGAAATCCGAGTGGCGACTAGATGTCTTTTTACAAATAGCTTTCGTCAGCAATAAGCAGTTGTTTATGAATAGCTTTCTTCAATTGAATTAAGCCTGACGCGTCTTGGCTTGATTTTGTAATGCACTCAAACCATCCAATTACTTATGGAATGGCCTTACTGTATCATGTCGCCTCTTTTAGATCTCCATATGACATGTGTGGTCGGTATAACAACCAAGTCAACAGAGCAGCAGTGGAGCTCCTAAAAACAAGCGACGGCAAAGACGACAAAATAGATTATTGTATATACGCAAAAAATAATTGCGTTAAAGAAATATAAGGGTTAATCAATCTCTATACTACAGGAATACGTGGATTATTTAACCCACTAAAAAATAAGCTATTTAAAACAATGCATCACAGAAATTTCCTAGCTAAAAACCAAGGTGAGTTGAGCAAAAGAATATTTTGTTAAGCCACTTACGTAGAAGAGCATCCGTTATTCTAATTGTTTATGTAATCGCGAGTCTCATTTTTAGCGCATTGGCCTTTCAGAGGTGCGTCATTGTCGCTGGCTAGTTCCCCAGGTTGCGTAGAAAAAAGAGTGATGTCGTATATGGGTGCTTAGTGGTCCACACCTCCACTACACAGGCAGCGACCCCTCGACTGTGTCTCGATTTATTGAAGTTCTACTATTGGAACGATCAAAGGCGGTGCCAGTCAGCTTCGCCATCAAATAGTTTACTTTTTTCACGCTGTGCTGTACTTCTCGCAAGTTCCCCTATCTTTCAGACTCCCTCGCTTTCTTATCTAACCCCCTCCCGCGATAACATCGAGAGATAGAATCACCCAGACGTTCTTCGTGATCATCGCAATAGCGTTGACCCATCCCTCGAAAACTTCCCCTTATAAAATCCTCACGCATCGCTCACCGGCCAGCATCCGTGGCCACTGGCACTCAAAAGTTTGGAAGAGTCCATTTAGATTACCAACAATAGTTCGTTGCCCGACTGGTTGCACAGCGTTTCGTGCTTTGGCGCAAAGAAGAGCGCAGAGAAAGAACGCTCCGTCGTGTTTTAGACATCGTGCTTCCGGAAATCAAAACTTCTAGATCTTTTTATGACACTCAATTACGAAGGTATGCAGAATCGTTTCGAAAAATGAAATCGGCGGTGGTTTGTTTAGAGGTAGAGGGCACCATCATGTTTCCTCTCAAGCAAATGTATGCCCACATGGACGGTCGTGCCTGATATTGACAGCTTGACACTACTGTACAGTCGATTTGTTATCGATTGGACAATAAGAAACCTGAACTAGTGAGTCTGAAAGCATGACACATGCAGGAGAAACGCACCATGCCATATAAATAATCCTGCGAAACCTACCGGAGTATATATAGAGTCATATCAAGAAAGGACGAAAGATAGCTTCTTTATAGTATAGACTTTCTTCATTAATAATATGATGTTGTTAAACACATTAATGCTGATAATAGTGATATTGCTATTACTCATTATATCGTATTAGCTCACATTAAGCATCGAAAGTAGTACAACAGGAATATATACGAAATACAAAAATTTGTTCTCTATAGACCTTCCGTTAAGTCCAGAACTCGTATCTTTTATAATATCTCGTACATCACATAAAGTTAGAATACACTGCAGTGAAACGTTTCCATTATAGACTACAGAAACTCATACTATCCCAAATCAAATCTACTAAATTCACGCAGATCCTCCTGCGAAGAATTCGTAAACTGAAGACGCCATGAAAACGATCGGGTCTGATATAGACGAAAATCCTATTCACTTACATAACATTTTGAACTACGTTCAACGCCCATTCGACCGTCTGAATTGATCGCTAATAATTTTTTTATATAACCAATAATTAAAATACATATTACAATTGCGTAGGAATAAACCCAGTACGAAAATATAACTAGGAACAAAATCTTATTTCTGGCGAAAATTAATTAGTAAATTATTATTATTTGAAAAAAAATATTACTGTTTGGTATAAATCAAACGGTAGAGTTGAATTCATTTCTTGGTATTTCTAAATATTAATTTATGTTTGGTAAAAAAAGGTTACCCAAGTTCACTAGTTTTAGTACAGTGCGTACTGAAGGTGATTCAGCGAAACGGCCATCTACGTCTCTTGGAATATTAGTGGTTTGGTCAGTGCCCTACTCAAACTGTTTTGGGCTCAAATACGGTTCTATATGTTTCATGTTCAAAATAAACCTAAAAAATTCAACAATGGCGTACGCCCTGAAGTCCAACACTATGCAGACGATAGATACGACGATCGGCGTTAGTGGGGCCGTTTATCAACTGTATAAATGAAGATTTTGGTAACATTAATCGATGCTTTAGAGCCAATTTCCTTCCACTTAATGTCAAGTAATCAACCTTCCTACACATCCGGCCTATTAGTCAGGCCTTTATTTAAATGGCGGTGTTATCGGTATTCAGAGTGAGTCGTTACAAAAATCAACATACGCCTGATTCCTTAGCATTATAGTACTTGCAGCAAACTTGCAGGAGCAATTTCTTAAATCAGCAGAGCACAAACGTTTCTTAATCTAAATACACGTACTTTCTAAGATTATGCGTTCTTTAGTTAAATAAAAAAGCTGCTTTTAGCTATTTACTGCAGAAAGGATGTGTTGGTGACACGTTCACTATTCGTGGATCATTTGTATTCAATACACCACCACAAACCATTAGGTCACTTGATAGCTATTACAAACTTGAACTTGGAGTGCATTGAGACAGTACCTCCTAAAAACGATATCGACTTGATTCTTGTCCATTCCGTCTGTAGAAAACCTATCTACGTCAATCCCTTTGTGTCTCCTAGCAATTCTTCAAGGTAAGGGTGATAATACATTTTTCTGAACCGTTCTGTCGTTTTGTATGTTTAGTGTTGTTTGTCACTGTATATGTTACTTCTGTACACATTATAAACAACGACGAAATTTTCTAATTTACCTGTGCCCATGCTGGTAATGCGAATTCCATGTTATAGTCAGAGAATAGACAAAATTACATTTTAATATTACGAATAACGCAACTGTCATACGGTCTTCATACATTACAGTTATACATCGTTTTACAATTACTGGGAAGCTAAACGTATCCAACCCATCTCAATGGAAGGCAGTAAAAAGCCATTTTAGAGCACTGATGATCGTTGCTTTCAACGAGCTGTAACCTTATTGGCCCACACGTGTGTATGTCATAAATGTACAATTTACAGATAAAATGAAGTTTAAAAAAAACAGAATGGTAACGGCTAACAATACTTTATTTTTCAAGCATACTTTTTTTAAAAGTGAATCTTTGCTTCTACAGGTCTGCAAACGTGTTTGACTTTAAATGCGTATTAAGCATTTCAACCTTAATACACTCTTCATGACATTCCTCATTCCTAAGAATTATAAAAATAAAAAAAATATCTTCACACGTACGCATGTCCGATTCAAATTTTTCTGCAGTACTACTATTCATATTCTGCGCACCGTATGCCTTCAGCTTCAAGTGCGACAATGTAACTACTAAGACGCATTGATGGACTCTGTTGTACAAATAATCAATCCGTGCCGCAACGACGCCTACCCAAACTTAACCCATGATGAAAAATTTATCTCATATAATTCTGTGTTTGTACACCTATAGAGCAGTGCTCTCACATAAATTCTAATTGTGCGACCGTACCCTTCTACGCGTATCCTGCGTGAACTATATGGGCGAGTATTAAGCAGACCGACATACAGGTCGAGCCCGGTGGCTTGGCGCATTCATGTGCGCATTGCGACCGGAGGACACACGTAAGTGCACGGGTTCGATCACTGCCGTTGCACATTTAATATGGGGTCCATCTTACGAAGTAATGCAAAAAGTGTTACCGTGGACGTTCAATATTGATTGATGGTCAGAAAAACTATTTTAAATATAGACATACTGACAGAATAAATACTTTTAGGGCTGGCCGTCAGCCAACATTCAACAATGGGTTCGATCCCCGCCGTTGGACATTTACATTAATGGGGTCTGTTTTGCAAAGTAATGCAAAAAATGCAAAAAGTGTCGTCTGATAGTCAGCCGTAAAAAACAAAAAGGAACTAAATAGACATGCTGACAGACGCGATATAATTTATTTGACATAGCTAACCGTGGATCACATCATCCATTTGTTAAAATAACATTCCTCAGTTGTAAGTATGCTGCCGTGAAACTTAAAGTAACAGTTGAAGTAAGAAGAGGAAGTACGGTTCAATTTAGTGCTATTTCGATGAAAAATTACATATGGCTTGCATGTGCTATGGGCATCGATAAACAATGGAAAGTCCATTCATGCATTCACCTATTAATTTCGACATCTGAAACATCTATCATATTCCTGTGGGAGCCCAACGATTAAAGTCGCTCAGTCGTATTAAAAATAATTTTTAATTAGTGACACGGAGGCTTTGATTTCGAGTCAATAAACTGTTATAATAATAACTAACATTTGAGCCACCGTCAAGAAAGCCCATGAAATGACAAATGGCAAAATCAGATACCACGCATGCGCACAAATTAACTGGTTCATTCTCGCGAAGGCGATAAAGAAAGGGAGCGAAAGTCAGAAGGGTAAAATGATGAATAAGCCCACTTCGTGGATATGAGGAAGATTCATGGATACAGACATTAGAGCACATTGCCTTTTAATATGCGTAATGCTCATAAAGATGTGATCTGTTACTAAAGAAACTAGCTCCGAGGAAGAAAAGTACGTCGTATCAATAGAGAACTACGTTGTGCATTAATGTAATTTTTCTGAGCACAATAGTGAGTAAAAGAGAGTACAAATAATAACATTAACCAGCACTAGGTGGCATGATGACTCAAAATGTTAATATTCCATTGTACTCGATTGCATTCGTCTAAGATAGGTTACGGTAGTATCATCACCAACGAATAATTAGAACGAATCCTGGAATAGATGTAGGCAAATAATATGCGACATTCTGCAAAACTATCAATGAATATGCTGGCATTTACAAATTCCTTAAAACATCCCGTAACCGCTTTTCGAAGTATACACAACCTCCAAAAATTAAGAAGAACGGAGACCGTTTGTCAGAACAGTTGACGTATGCGCAGGATACCACATCTCGTGTAACTGGCGTTGTTATTTTTGTCCATATTTTATTGAACCGGCGAGTGGCACCGAAGATGCGTTACCGCCATGGTAACGCAAACTTTTTGTGTCATTTTTATTTGCCGCCTCTACTATCACAATCACCCATCACAAAGTCGTCATCAATTGTAGCAAACTCCGTAAGAGCCTCTCATTTACGTTTTCTTCTGAATCGTAGAGAAGGTAACCTTTTGTTAACTAAATTCAGAACTTCACGCACCAGTAGGGAAAAGAAGAATACTAACATTTCGCCCCAGAAGCTCCACGATGATAACGGCATTTTTATGTCACATAGAACAGACGCGTAAAATAGATTACTCCAATTAATTCTCCACTTTGTTTAGTATACATTTGCCGACTCCATTCAGATAAGCAGGTTTCAATACTTGCCATAACACTTGTAAGTAAATCACCTAACACAAAACTTGAAAAAACTAAAAAAACTTAAAACAAGCTTTTTAGGGACCCCTCCTGTGTTTTGAGCTCGGAAATGTCGTCGTACTATTTCGAGTACCCTCAGCGCACAAAGCATTAAGCACCTTTCACCAGTGGCATTTGAAAAGAAAGACATCAACTGTACAGTTAGCTCCACTAGGCCATCACCATGACAATATCACCTAATCTGTAATTACTAACACCTGACTATTCTTTGACAATATACTTTGTTATTATCTACGCAACCTCTCTGGATTTCGGAAATTAGATATAAAGATCAGGGTGAACTCAGGATTCTAACACACAAAATCTTTAGACACATTTGTTACCCGTTTGTGGATTAAACCTTACTACATTTATTTGTAAAACAATATATTAGTAAAATCTCCGTGAGAATTACTAAGCGCTTTAGTGGGCCGAAGTCAATCTTGGATCGCGGTTTTACATACTGCGATTAATCGCACTAGACTAGTACTATACACTATATTCAATTCGCAATGACTCAAGTAAAGTCTCGCCGTGGATTTATATAATTTTCTATCAGTATTGAAGTGCACCAAGGTGCAATTAATCGTAAAGGTACTTTGATCTTCTCGTTTCGTATAACAAGCTTCAGCTAAACAAAACAGATAATGACGCTCGAATTTTTGCGAACAAAAGAGAGCATTTCGGCGACTGGCACATATAATATATACATTTTGTGCCGAATAAGTTTTACCGTGCTACAAACTGCAGTAGCATTGCAAAATTAGGTTTGCAACTTGGGTAAAGGCCAACATATGAAGTTAGCATCCCGGAGGTCGCAGCACCCGCAAAGTCAGTTTCATTACAACGGGACTTGAACTGGCAAGTGCCAGGCTTATAAGCAGCCAGTTATCCACCCAGATTAACGCCGCAATGATATTAATTCCACCCATAAAGAGAGCAAACGACTATTCTTCGCCGTTTGCTATTGGGTAAGCACGTTTAACGCTTGGAGCTCCAGAGTTGAAGCTAGGTATCAGAGTGTTTCCCACATAACCGCACAAAGCAGTACGCATTCTGTCACAAAGATCCACCTAATTCAAGGCAAACACAGACTCACGTGTGCATCAAAGAAAGAGAATCGGATTTATGAAAATGATAGAAACGCTCGAAGAACGCTGCGGAGAGCTTGAGACAATTGATCTTGATTGTACAGAGATCAAACAAATGGAAGGATACATGAAAAAGAAAGCCGAAATATGCGTAATCTTATCGAATTCGACAGGGCAAACATCGTAAAAAGATGCTTGGAGCGTCTTGTTGTCGCGCTACGCTTAAAAGCTGCCAATCAGTCATTTTGTGATTGCACATTAGGAATGCAAATCTTTTTGCAGGAGTGGAAGATAAGAAAGGAAATATTTGCACAAGCCCGGAAGAAAAATACAATATAAACTTTTATATAGTAGTCTTAAAACACTTTTTTGAAGAAAGCTATTAAAACCGATCATACCTCAAAGACTGATGTCGTTAATGAAGTAGATTAGGGCTCACAGATAAGACATCCATCCGCAAATTAGTCAGGTCAATTCATGACAATATCGAGCCCATGATCGCCAACGCTATGATTGGTAATACTAATCAGAGTGCTGGAGGGAAAGTGGTAATATGCTATCTTTTAGCATTGAAGATCATATATAGATTTCAGTCAGAGACAGCTACATAAACACTATGAACGGAGCGTTTGGCAACGAATTACGTTGTATCTTTATGGTAGAAAGCTAAAAACGATGCTTTGCCGTTGATGTTGATTGCTTAAATTTTAATGCGCTAATGAAGTTCGGTTCCCCAATTCTAAGATACTTCTCTTAGCTGCGTCTTTCTTAAGTAGTTATTTCACGCCATTAATGCGAAGATACCTTTCATTAACTAATTGCTAAAAAAACCTTTTTACATTCCAAGAATCGCCATGGTTGTGTTTTCTCTTCACGGACTGATTCTATTTAGTGTTCTTTATTTTCTAGACACATGTCTACACGTCGAAGCTGTGACGGTTTAACGGTATAAGAGAACACTTTTGTGTACATACTTGTTTATAAACGACCCTGTAAGAAGCACCTACGAAGAAGGCCCATCTGTTTGAATTCACGCATCCTGTATCAAGCTGATTCACACGAAAGCTCTAAATTCTCTATCACTGTCCTAGCAAGGTGTGGGAAGAGTTTGAGCAAACTCACACGAGTTAACCAAGTTTGTACATGCATGTCTACTACGTGATTCAATGAAATTTTCAAATTTGTTGCAATTTAATTGTTAACGAAAGGTAAACTAGAACGCAACGCCATATTTCTCGCCCAAAGAATTGTAACTTGCTTGAATACTTGCTTGATATATATATTTATATAAGAGCTGAAAATAGAAGGGGATTTTATGCCTAGTACCACATGTTAGGTTATAAGCTATATGAGGTCTAAGATATTCTTCGATGCAATGTCGCCAGCTACAAAAACGAAACGATATGGATGGTGGTGCAATCAATGTTGTTTTAATATTCAAGTTGAGTAGGAAAATGAAAGACGGGTATTATTATTTAGGCCGTAGCATCTGTATATCCACCTCTGTTGTTGCAGTGATTGCTACCGCTGCCAGTTGTATTACCGTTGGCGCTTTTTTCTTATGATCACCTGAAGTCAGTGAAAGGTGTAAATTTGTTAGGATTTGTTTCCTATTGCTGAAGTAGCAGTTAGGTGTTACGATAGTGCACACAACGCAGCCCGAATCATAGGGCTGGTCAATGTTTTCACTGTTGGCAAGCTCGTATTTTGCCTATCTTAAGTTTTTGCTTATGTGTGTATCGTTTGATGCGAACGTGATAAGCGCTCTTAGGGAATTCTGAGAACACAGGCGGCCGCCGACAACGTAAACTGAAATATGTTGAAGATGGAACAGTCGCCGGACAACCACACCATGTACAGCGCCTAGGCAACCATTGTAATAATAACAGCAATACCTCGACGATACAAAGGGTATAATTTTTTAACAATATGGGGTCTTGACCCGAAGAAAGCTAGAGGCAGTGGATGTTTACTTTACCACCACCTTAAAATCTTTTTGCTTGCCTTGACGTTACTTTTTATAAAAAGATGTTCTTCGTTAGGATCCGGCCGCAGTTGATACAAAGACTTGTAAGTTGAATACGTCCATTCAAGATAATTTTTTTTCGTTACGTTTGAGTGCAATTTCAGAATGCGCCTCAATTTCAGAATTTCAGAATGCGCTTGAATACAATTTCAGAAATACTAATGTTTAAAGACAAAGCAATTCATATGTTGTTCCATTTTCAAGGTATGGTGGCGCAAACATTATTCAAAGAGAAAGCATTATGCTGCCAAAAACTTTTTAAGCAAAATAGACCTCAGACATGAAGTTAATGCAGATCCCTCAAATTGCTTCAGTAGAAGCTTAAACGAAAGTAGAAGTTGTTAAACATGCATGACATGAGCTAAAAAGCAAGAGACTATTTATGGCCGATGGCTCGTTTCATAAACGAAACTAGGCACCATAATAAAATTTGCAAAGTGATGCCCAACTTTAGTCACATACTGTGCACAATGATTATATCAGTGAAACTTTTACTGTTTCAAATGAAAAGATGCGCTGCAAAAATTTTTTCTACGGAATACGCCAAGTCTATCTGTGTAATTTCGTTATAAATATATTTCTAAAACCTGGATCAAACCCGAATCTTATACAGGAATACCGTTTGTGGAACATTGCTTGCTATGTATGACAGGATAGGAAACCAGTGTTTCATTCTCAATAAACTGAGGAGAGATTTGCCATTTTAATTTAGTGTCATACATAGTTGGGCACTATCTTTTTCAAATTTTAAAACAATAAGAAACAAACAATTTCAGGCAGAAGCTTCAGAGGTGTTAGTAGTAATTGATTGAAACAATATTGAAACCACATCATGATGTGTTACAGGTAAGGCTTTTCACTACGCAGGAATATCATAATCCCAATTTTTAAGCAGCTAGGGAGGAATCGCCTTTCAAAATAGACTTTAACTAACATTTGGGTGTTAATGTAAAAAATGTCGAAAAGCTCATTCTGAAATATATTTTCAAGCTGCGGTAAACCCTGAGTCCTAACCTTTTAACCCTGAGTTCTAAGTTTTACATCATTGCCACTATGTCATGGCGGCATCATAGAAAGTCTGCTTAAAGTTCAAAACTGCTTTAGTTGTGCCTTGGTCTCTATAAGTCCCATTTGTGCGTTGTGCAGTAGCTTTTTATACATACACATTTTGTCTATATCCATCGTCACATCGAAGGCATAACGAAATATTACATGCTTACTTTATTACATTATAAGTGATTATAATAACTCACTCCGTGTACCACGTCTCAGAAATGTTCATTGAGGTTTTTTATATTTTAAAACCGTGAAAGTCCGCGGGCTCAAAGGCCTATAAGCACATATTCTCAGTACATTATTTATTTTATTTAACTCAGATTAGTCGCTGTGTATAATGTGCGCAGTCTAAATTGGCCGGCGAAGAAAACCATGTCGCGATTATAATTTTTGGGATATATTCATTCAATTGTATATTCGTATCTATGAAAAACATAAATACATTGATACGCAATCCATGTAACGTTTGACAAATATAGTTAAAGATAGCTAGATAACAGTTTAAGCGTCCACGAAGGTTTTCCTTAGTGAAATATGGGACGTTGTTGCTCAGTTATGAGGAACATGGACTGCTCATACATGGTGAGTTTGATTAAACTGGTAGAAATGCTGTCGGTGTTAACTTTCCGTTTTAACACTCAATCAGTGGAACAAGCGTCAAGCTAATGTTGCCCTTTGAACGGTAAATGACTCTGGCCGGTGCTTCGCATTACTTCATCCTTTCCTTCTGTCACTGTGTATTCATATGTTCTATAATGAATTCTACGTGATAGTCAAAGCATCGCGGCAAAATGCTTTGAGAAGAAGCTGTGTTTATGAACCAGTACGGCTCTTTTCGAAGTCATTTGCTTCTGATCAGGGCTAAAATGGTCCATCGTCTGAATAGTGGATGGTCGCGCAGCCTGCCCAAGGAATCCTCCTTTGACGACCACGGCACAATAGGATTTTGTGCGCAATTGTGCACACCTTAGTTTTCTGTGAAAACTCTCTTGGTCTTTTGGTCGAATATTACGACTAAGCAAATTTTGATTTGGCCCTCATAGGGAGCCTGTTTAGTCCCTCAGTTACTTTTTATTGGTCCTCTTTGTACTTAAAAAACTATTCTCTTTTATTTCCATTGTTGGCTTGCAGCATTATAACATATTCCGAGTACTTCAACTGGCTTAAATTATATATATATATATATATATATATATA
>MNPL01001525.1:0-12561 GCA_002081605.1 Tropilaelaps mercedesae
TATATATATATATATATATATATATATATATATATATACACATATATATATATATGTAGCTCATGCCAGGGTATGCCAAAGTAGAAAATATGACTGAATATAAATATAATTGCGTATAAGCATAACCGTGGAAGATACCAAATACTGGGTGTATTAGTTGTTGTGCTACTATGAATGATTACTTGAAATCTCTAACAATCAAGACTAGAAGAGGACGCTGTAGCTAGATGTGCAGCCGAATTTCGTCCAGACTAGCTGTGTATTCAAAAAAAGTAAAAGTCAAATATGGCATGAACCAAGTCTAACTACTAACTAAGAACTAAAAACATTTGAAGGTTGAACGCTTCATGAACACAATTCATTAGGGTCTTCTTAATATGAATATATATAGCCCAGACAAATGCCTACATGGCGCTTGCATATTTGTGCCAGCTAGCGTACGCATGCTTTACACCCCACCGGTACAACGGCTGTCTTAACCAGTTGAATCAAATAAGTCCATCGGCTTATTTTGTGTCAACTATTTATCTAGAGCATAAAAAGATTGGTAAAATTTGTAATTACTAAGAGAGTATCACAAAACGTGCCAACGTTTTCGCCAATATTGTTGTGTAAATAAATTGTTTCCCAAATTAAGGTGAACCAATGAAATAACCGGTTGTAATCGCACGTGTTCCTCCTTATGTCTCTAGTAAGTTATAATCGTCAAAAAGCTAATTTAACGAACAGCTAATTTACCATACTTCGCAAAGGAAATATATGTTTATTTACAACTACAAGAGAAATCATTACATTGCGCACGTGTAGGGTCATTACGATAGGTTCTAGAGCAGGTTACAGTTCGTAGTAGCGCAGTCATTAAGTGAATTTTAAAAAATGTTTAAAGTGTATTTACTTGCACATTAACAAGTCTCCACAGTATCTTTTGCTTAGAAAGATCATAAAACATTGCCCCGTTCCTTAAAACTTTTCTAACGGGCTTTTCATTGGCACATGAACACAAACTAATATTCATCTAACTGCATTCTTCTTTAAGACTGCAATTTTTGCAGGGAATCTTCTCTTCATCTTTCAATTAGATAGAGATCGCTCGTTCTGATCGGACACTATAATGTATGCATGAAAACACAATCTATTTACACGCGATAATTTATGCATGAAAACACGATCTATTTAATCTGGGCAGAGAGAGTACTCAAATCGAACGATCTCCGGGTTTATGAAAAAACGGGTGAACACGTTAGAAGTTTGAAAACGAAATAAACGTACTTGGTAAAAGTGCGTGAGGCTGGCCCTTCACTACTAAGCCCGTTATAATATTCTTCTTTATTAGAAATTCGTCCTCCAGTCTCTAAGTATGTCCCTGGTTTGTGCATCCCAATAGGAATACATAATATTCATTTATTGGGAGTTTGAGCTCTCATTTTTCCTGACCAGTGATGAAATGTGCCAAAATATACTTCTACCGTCTTACAATTTTTTCGTTTTTGGCAGGTGTTGCTATTTCGTGTTATTTATGGCATATGGTGTATGCCATGCCGGTCCCAAAAGTCTCACTAGAGATAGAGGTCATCAGGATCCACCAGGAAATGGCGTTCTACGGTGACCTTTTTTTCTAACTTCAGTCAGGGCTTCGGAACATCCTGTATATCAAAGCGTGTAGCGGGCATACCTATAACAAGTATCGCAGGCTATAAAAACTGATCGAAAGCGTGTGTATGCGGGTCAATAAGGCATAAGCGAACGTTTGGCTACCAGCAGACGCTCCATGGAAATGTACAGAGTCAATAGGATACGTCGACCGACGCATTCTCGACATTTAAATGTATTTCGCTGAAATGTTTCGGGAGTAGCAGACAGCTTGCCTTGGTGTTCCAGTCTCTATCAAAAGTTGCTGTAAACTCGGATGGAGAAACGTCGAAAACGTCTCGTTACTGCGTTTAGCTAACACGGACTGTTTGTCATCATAGATTACACTACGTACTCGAGTTGAGTTAAGGCTTCAGTAACTATTTGCCGACCTAACTAACTGTGTAAACCCGATTTTCTAAGGCAGAAGGCTGCTAGGATGACATTGGTAATACCCACCGAGGTAAGATGCAAGCAAATTCGTTAAAAGCAAGTGATACTCTCAGCCAATCGTGTGATTAACTTTAGCGCCTCAGCAGATAGCCCTATTGCGGGCATAGAACTCGGGAAATTTTTGGACCTAGGCGGCAGTAAATGGCCAAGAGCTACCAACATTTTCCTATTCGTCCTCGGCCTCACGTGGTTCTGAGTGATATCCTGTTGCAAGGTTTACCGTGTAAAATGCTGTGTAATATGTTTATTTAACGTGTACAAATCTCTACACAGGTATTCAGCGGTTAAAAAGATGTGTTCTATAACCGTACAGGGCAGCCGAGTTGCCGAAGTGACTCAGTACCAGGCTGCCTAACTGGGAATCGCCAGCTCTGCTGTGACCCAAGCGGAAATTACGTTTGAAGCCATGCTGTTCTCTCGGAATAATTTCTGTCACCTCTAGAAATTTTGGAAGTCTTCTCAAGAAAATCGACAGCAACTTGTAGTACACACTTCTTTCGGCTATAGCTCACCAAGAGAACGGCTGCGTTAAGTCTCCGTTGCTCTTCGGAATAACGAGAAGGTTGGCCTTAAGCCTTTGTGGGAGAAGGAATCATGATATGGGTGATGAATGTCTCTAACAACCCAGACGTCGCAAAACGTTGATCAATTCCAGTATATATTGGAATTGACGTATGCCGCAAAAATAGTACATTCCACTAAATAATTCTGAGCCTGACAATAATAGTGTATTAATTCAAGTAATAGCTATGCTGTAGATATTCACAGTGCTACGCCTCCCTTTGGCTTTACTAAAGAAATTGTGACTTGACATCTGGACCCCTTGGTTACTTTTTGTAAAAGTGTATTTGCTCATAACGCGCGTCCAACGAGCACACGCATTTTGTGGCGAGAGGAGATTAAGAGGATGTGGGACAATGCACAAAATGTGATTTGCAGCTATGCACGTCCCGAAAACCGAGCGCTTAACATCCGATATTCTACTCAATCGTATGTCGTCTGGCAACCGCTAAGGTCACGCATTACATTACAGGCGTTTTCTTCCACTCAGATTTTGTGTTCTCGAACGCAATCTTACCTAAGCCATTTGACTAACTAATCTATAGTTGATTGCTGAGAGATCTACAGACGTTTCCCTTGTGTATCCTATCGTAAATTTGTTAAAAGGTGCGCCAAATCGACATTCGGTGTTTCGTTTTCGAATCATGCCGTATATTGAATACACTTCTTATCGTCGACCTATTGCTATGACTGTGCCGGTATCGGAAGTAGCATCTTACTTTACGGCTCCACGACAAGAGAGGGGGTTGACGTTCGTTGACGGTAACAGTCCTTGTGGGGCTACCACCTCGGTCGAAAGCCGAGCGCAACACCAGCAAAACAGTAGTGGGGTGGCCTTCCGCCCACCGTGTCCATGGGTTTATGAACCACAAAGCCAGCCAAATGTCGCAGAAATCAACCCTGTTAGAAGGCCGCTGCCCGATTATGCGACGCGTTTGCGCAGAGCCCGCCGTAACGCCGCTAGCAATGCTGTTCCGTATCCAGGTTTTTACTTTGATGTCGACGAAAGGACAGTTGTGTTCGGCGATATAAGAAACCCCAGAGGTGAACGACGAGGCAGTGCCATATTTACGGAGGAGGCTCAGGTCGATGGGCCCAGACAAACCCCTCCGGTCTCGCAACCCGCACCTTCCACACAGGCCCATAACCAACGACAACCGAATCCTCTCTGCTGCCCGATATGCCTAGAATCGTTCTCTTCGCTTAGTCAAAATGACGTCGCAATTCTGATACTAAACACTTGTTCCCATGTCTTCTGCCAGAATTGCCTATACCAGTACGTGCAATACCAGAATACGTGCCCTAGATGTCGTGAAATTATAGATAATAGAAATGGTTGGCGCCGAATATACTTCTAAGGTTACGAAAGTAACGACACTGTTGTGGTCCTCCCTCAATCAATCTCCGCATCAAAAGTCAGAGATGTTTAGAAAAAAATTTAATTTTATGAGCATGCCGCAGAATATCACTTGATTACATCCAATGACGATTAAAAAAGGCTTAAATTGAGCTTGCCGTCATTTTTTAGACGACTTATTATAAACTTTTATCTTTACGACGGATGTTAGTGTGACAGCATCTTGTACAAGTATACTCTAAAAACTAGACCCATGCCTTAAATATATTAGTTACAAGGTCATGACACAACATGTCAACATTATTTGACTGCGCATTGTTATGTAGCTTTTGACGATCCATGAGGTCCAAGACGCCGATAATTAACTACAGGCTTTCGTGAGCTCGTAATTACGCTCTGTGATCCTTCGTACTTCAAACTTATTATGCTTCACTCTTTTTCATAGTCAGCTGCTGTGAATGCCTATGTCGAAGGAGTGCTTTACGCTCATTATTTCAAAATGCGCAAATTATTTGTCGATTATATTTTACATTATTTGAGGCTTGGTTCTTATTCGCCTAACAGCATTGCTTGTACGTTATCCGGAACCTCTTGTATTATCATAGCAACTCATTAGAGATGAGGAAAATAGATAACACTATTTTTGGAAATCGCTTAATAAAATTAATGTTTTACCTGAGTAAAACCGAGAGTTACCTGTGACCACAAGTGTATTATTCGTGCAAGTTGTCGCCTCATAATAGCTAAAATTTAACCGACACAAGTTTTGGATGACTTAGATTAACGTGTATTCTAGGGAAACTAGCAGCTATGTTCTTCTTGCGGTAATTGATACAATGAGGAGCATTAAGACAGTATGACCAACTTGTTGATAGACGCTGTTGTTTTATATTAACGATTACGTTGACCAGCTGTTGTTTAGTTTGCGACAAACTTTCTCTCTGTTACGGACCGTTTTGGAACGTTACGTACGCATGATCAATGCCGCATATTAATAATGAAACCCTAAAAGAACTTTAGCCCTTAATTGAGACATCCTTGAAGAGGTTAGACGTTGGCGACACTTGGTTGCACAAACGGTTGTTCAGTTCAAGCTTCACGGGCTCAAATTTAGATGCTTAATATTTGTAGTGTTTACCATCAGCCAACATGTAACGCCCACGGTATCGCTAGATACATTACTTCGCGACAAGTAAAAAGAATATAAACATGCATATATCGATTTTATGGAATATGACAATTTCCATTATATTTTTTAAATAGGACTACTGCGACTTCCAGCAAATCAGCTATCATTTTCTCCCAGGACAAAAATTCTTGACTGAGTTATTGTATGCCATAGGTCATGAAACATTCAGAAAATCTGCCTATTTATAAATGGCGTCCTCGATGTTGGCATATCGCCAATTCATGACAGATATATGACTGGGATATGATAACATATTAGAACGCTGCCGCACAATTGCACTAAATGACTACAGTTTGTCTCTAGCATAGGACAACGCTCAGGTGGATCCAACAAATCGTACTAACGGCACATCAGATAAAACGGTTGACTGCCGGCCGAGAGATTAAGCAGCACTGATTAAAAGGGAAAACTTAAGAAATACCTTCCGATAGGCCTTGTCATAATGGTAAAACTAAAAATTAACCGAAAAAAGTCTGTCGTTACAACTAAGGCCAGAGTTCTCGTAACACTTATATTACGACTATGAATTAATAGCTCGGCTTTTCTGTTTCTGAAGCTGGATTCTATTTAGACATGAAAAGCCAACTCATCCAACTTGCAAGTTAGAGAAAATGCAAAGCACCACCGTGATTCTGGAGAATTCTAGTTGGATTAGCGGCTTAAAAAATATATTTCCCTATAGCCTTCAGGGTCTTGGCAAGTTTGAAAAGGTTGCGTAACGGAAAGCCGGGGGAACGGTAAAGAATAATCATACTGACCGATGTCTCCATAACGAACTGGCTCAAGGCCAGAAGTACGGTTGCTAGTTCATCAAAAGATGCTCCATATGAAACCCTTTGTTTTCACTGAAAACATCGCTGCACTAACGTCATACTGCCTACATATACCACTACCGTCTGTAACATGGGTAAACTAGAGCTATGTACTATATTAGAATCCACTTATTTTATTTAATGTGAAAGCGTGAGACCGTAAACACAAAAATACTCTATTCGAAAGTTTCCTATTCGAAACATACGTGTTACTTTAGCACAACTGGCACGTTGAGAGTACTGTGCGCTAGGAGCATCTGCAACAAATAAGTTCTAGGACGATTTATTTGAACGACAACAAAAAGCTCTACGCTTATATTCTGTAGTTTCCGATAGTCACCAGAATAATCATTATTACGGATTCGCTTAATGGGCGGATCTTTATTGTCCACACATTTTTCATATGGGGACTTGCTCAACGTCGCAATCGGGATACTATAATTTCACTTTATTAAAAAATTAATTCCAAAATTTCACGAATCGTTTCAAAAAAAAAACAATTCAACAAAAAACAACTAAAAAAAATGCAACAAAATCTCATTTCATGGAGTAAAGCGTAGATGTACTTTATTCACTAATGAATGGCCTTATTTCTAACGAAAGTTACTTTTTTATTTTTTAATTCATAATTGCACATGCATGTTTGTGCACAGCTCGACCGATAATAGGCCGCTTGTTTGCGCCATATACAAGAGAATATACTGAGAGAGATATAACACACCTAGTAATGTAGATACACGAGCCCGTTTAACGGGCTGGGGACTGAACCTTTCAATCCAGTTTGTCTGCCTAACATGGCCACCACACGTTCGTCGTACGTGATCTGCAACAATTCTCCTAATAGCATTACCAGCAACTTGATTCGGCAATATCATTAATCGCTCGTTGACCAACCAGCTTGTCGAGTAGGACGTTGTAATTGATAGGTTCAAGAGCCTGCAAAATCAATACATCCCACTTGAGACGAAAATACAAAATCTAGACGCTTGATGTGCTGACGGTACGATGATCAAATCAAGTCAGTCCATGCGCCCCTATTTTTAGAATCACGTTTCCCACCATTGGACCTTGGACACCACTTCAATGTTTGCTGGGCGTGTTTACTTCGAGTGTTTTTGAACAGTTATTTATTTAGGTCACCTAAAAACCGATCAAGGAAACTATTCCTCTCCATCGCCTTCACCGTCATGTTTTTTTGACTTCTTGGACTTCTTCTTCTTTTTCTTTGGCGGCTCGTCCTCCACTGCATCACCGTTCTCCTTTGCCATGGGAACACTTCCATTGACAAACCGTTCCTCGTCGTTGGTCTGCTCAGTCTGGTCATCTTCCTGGGCCATCTCGGCTAGTTTTCTCTTCTTCTTCTCCTTTTTCTTGAGCTTCCTAGCGGCCTTGATCGCCGCTTTGTTCTCCGCTTCGGCTTCGATCATCACATCGATGTTCTTGCGAGGTACCTCACCGGTATCGTAGAACTTCAGCCGTTCCTCGATCTGGTCGCGAAGCTTCTCGCCAAACACGGGCGAAGCCTCATCGGTGAAGCAATCAATTCGTGAGGCAATCGAGCACTTGTTGCTCACGTAGCGAGCGATACGACCTTTGTCACGTTTCTGTGCACGGCCTATGTACGTCGAGTGGAATAGCAAACCGTATTTCGGCGTGTTTCCGCGCGTTTTCATCGCGCGGAAAAGCGCTTTCTCGGCGCCAAGGATCTGCAATGTCGAAGCCGGATACTTGGCTAAATTGATGAGTGAGCCAGCCTTCGAGATGAGGCGAGCGCCAATGCTCTCCCCGACGATAGCAGTCAGATTCGGGGCAATACCGCGCATTTTCAGCCGCAAATAATCCATCAAACGCTTGCGATATTCAGATAGGGATATAACACGAGAGGCAAACATCTCGATGTTAGCGAGATCGATAGGTGAGATATCCATCCCCATCGAGGCGCGGGCAGCGTCTACGACAAATTGGGCTTTAACTGGATCCATCAAAAGCTCCTCCAGTTTTTCTCGAATGTTTTCATTTTCGAGGTTTTTACGATCCTTAACAAGTAGACAGACCTGAAAAGTTCACAAGTCCCAAAAGTCGTTCATTGGTTTGATGTTGACCGACTTGACTGCACTCCGTTCATTATTGAATATGGAATAAACATCACTTCCATCATAAGGTGATGGAACTAAAAGCCACAAGGTGGGGGTTGAACAAATGGGTTAATATGTATGACTAAATATGTTCAATAAATGTAATGTAAGGCATACCACTCGTATAGACAACATACGGCTTATAACTCAGTTTGAGGAATATTTAATATAAAAGCCGCTCTTAACCCCCTTCTTTTTGGCTAAATGACGTAATGCTAAATGATCTCACATTAGAGTAGATCCAGTTTACACAACTAAGGTGGAGTGAGTTAACAGAGTGCTTGTAGTACCCTTTAGAGCGTTATTATGGGCGTACATTGATCGAACACCGCTCCCGACATAGCGGCATTTCTCTATTCGGCAAAGCAGAATACATATTTACCTTGGCGTACATGTGGTTGTCATTAATGATTTTTACCAGCTCCGGATAATGGTAGGAGTACCACTCACGGACCCGCATGGCGAACACGTTGATGTCTTTATCGAGCTGGTCGAGGATGGCGATACTCTGGATGATCATATTGTCAACCCGGTTTACGTTGAACTTCACCTTTGAACGCGAATACGAATGGCCGAGACCTAGTTGAGCCTTCGAACAGCTGTACTCCGTTAGGTCTTCGACCAGCTTGGCGAAATGAAGTCGAATGCCTCTTAAAACCTCGGGAACGATCCCCACATGTGTGCAGCTGTAACCAAACTGTTCGTTGATGGTCGCCCCGAGCTTGGCATCGCCGATGCCTAACGTGAACTTGGACTTCTTCCTTGGCAGGTTCGTTTCGAAGAACAGCTGGAGATCTTCATGCACGAGGCCTTCGGAGACAGCGTTGATATTCTCAAGCGCGTTGACTGCCGTCTTGAACGGCGCAAACGCCACGATGTTTACAATCGAGGATTTAAACTTACTGACATCCAGCACCGCCCGCTCAACCTGTGGCAGAAAGGCCGACACCTCTTCGAACTCTTTGACGGCAAACAACGCGTAGCCTGTGGCGTGCTCAAAGAGCACATGTAAAATTGGTGCCATTACGCCTCCCGACGCCGTCGACCACACAAACCGGGGCTACCGGCAAAACCGTTTACAGCTGCAACAGTTTCTCGCTATGCGTATGCACGGAACTCGTGGCAGTTGGTAGAAACAAGATGAACGGGGACTGGCGTTCTTCAACAAACACAGTGAGCCACTATCAACAATTCGAGTGCCGCTGTATCAACCATCCGCAGTGCCTGACCATATTACGCACTCGTCCACGTGCCGACGACTCCAAAACAACAGAAAGGAACATGGCCACTATGCGCGCCCCTCACGGTATCTTCTTCCTGTCGTTCCGAGCAATAACTGAAAAGTACTCTTCGTCTGGTCCGCCACTTTAGGCAGCGGAAAGTGCGGAGCTATGAGTGTTTCCCCTCCCCTACGTTGGCGCCCCCTTTCTCCCCTCCCGCAGGCCTACCCGTTAGCAGACAACGTCTTGATCACTCTGTAGGTGCTCTGTTCTAGATGGCTGACTGACGAATGATGTCGCTGCCATTGGACCAGTGTTGATGTTGTTGTTGTCCGAATATCGGTAGCAGCTGCCTGCAAGAGCGGCTGTATCGGAAGTAACTAACGCAGAGCACAGAAGTGTTGTTGCATTGAGTACGGTTGGAGTGAAGAAGTGGTGGTCGTGCCGACAATGGATGGCGAGGAGTAATACTCCACTTGCTGGTGCTAATGTTTTCACAATTTACCGTGTGTCGTGTTGTGGTGTGCTGATCGGTCGAAAGGACCGAAGGTGTGCCCAAATTCGTGCCAGGGGGGTTTGACCTGCGTTGTTCAGGAAAGCAGCTCGCATCGACGGAAGACGTAAGGTAAGGCATAGCACAGCCTTGCTGATGGATGCTGAGGCCCATGAGTGGTCTGGCCGTGACAACGACGAGACGAATCCTCGATCTCGCTCCGGTGCTGCTGCTGCTGCTGTTGTCGTCAATGGTGTCTGTCACCGTCCATTTGATCGGGTAGCTGTTAGCTAGTCAGTATTGTTGTCGTCACGTTGTTGCTGTCTGATTGGACGATGGAATCTTTACAACGCCCGTACATGTGTGCGTCGAAATTGTTCAACAATTTATATTGGCCTCGCCGGACTCTCTGTTTCTCTCACATTATCTCTCTATATTCCTTGCTCTGTCTTGTTCTTTCATTCACTCGTCATAATTATCTACAATATGCCATGGTTCGAGCGTAGTGGGAACGCGCGACGAGATGGCCTTGTGAAAATTTTTCGGGAAAGGAACTGACTGCCTGCATCGGATATATTTCATGCCTCCCTCCGTATGTTCCCGTCTGTACAATTCTACCCTGCCACTAGGGAACGAGTCACCTCGAATGACGATGCACCGACACATTTTTTTCTCGCTTCCTTGACGCTGTGACTAACTGCTTGTGTGAGCGAGTTTGTGTGTGTTTTGCGTATTTGTTTATGCCTGTTTGTGTGTGTGTGTGTGTGCGCCGAAGTACGGTTGGACGAAGCTGTGCATCGGCAACACAAGTAAAAGCTGCTTCAAACAAGAAACTGAATTGACGGGGCACCTATTGCTGACGCTCGTTCCGTCGATGTCGCCGCTTCAAGACAGTAGCAGCAGTAGCACCAGCAACAACATTAGAAGTAGTTGTAGTGGTGGCTGCAGCAAAAAACCCTGTTAGTCATCGATTCGTAGCAAACCGACCATCCGCCAAATCATTGCCGTACAATGTCCCACTGTAGACAGACACTGTCCGTCTCTGCTATATGTGTCGTATCTGTATGTGTATTCATGATACCAAATAGTGACTTTGCATATTTGTCTATGAGCGTATGTACATTTTTGTATCGCTATAATTTGTAAAAACAGCGATGATGCTTCCTATGACACACACACACAGAAAAGAGAAGATAGACATACACAGTATTCTACGAGGACACACAGATAGAAATAATAATGATAGACGAGGACTGAGTTCACCACACCCCTCGCCAGTCCTCTGTGCAACGTTTTGTCGAGTTGGCGGTTACCGGTGTGGCTGGTTATTTGGAGCTAAAAAATGAAGGGACGAGATGAGACAGACAAAGGGAAACGGAGTATTGGACTGGTGGAAAGATGCTCTGTGTTGACCATTGGCATTTATTGGCACCATCGCCTATCGAGCGTACAGCTGAGAGTGTCAGTCGTTGCGTGGCGTTGTTGTTTCTGCCGCCGTCATCATCCATTCTCGTTATTTCGGCGTGGCTGTGTTTGTACACACACCCATACTGGTTCTCCGTATAGTCGATTTATCGTTTATCCTCGAGCGTTGCAGCTTTAAGCGTTTTACCACATCCTTCTTACCCACCTTCTCGCATGCGTCGGAATCGCCCTCTCGTTGGCGCATCGGTGTTCTCGTGCTTTAAGCTGTTAATCACAGCGGATTTTATACGGGACGCCTAACCTCATCCTACTAGCCTCGATCCTACTAGGACGTGTTTTCTTAGCCTTTTCCATGCTATCCTCCGTGTTCTAACAGGCTTGTAATGAGAGGGAACGGGGAAGAATAAGGTTAGCGGCTGCACACGCTGGAAGGTTTTTCAGACCGATTTTTTCGTGAACATATAGTCAACTAACGCTTCGTGATCTGCCGAAGACTCGGGTTTTCTGGCAGTTTCCAGTATTCTGTGCTCCCATGGTCCACGCCAGTAACATGTATCTCCGGGATGTTTGCCATGAAGCGTCAACAACGAAAGTGGATGACAGCAGGTCGGGCGACCCTGCAAAAGGTGGAGAATGCCGTCCGCGTTCCGCCTTCTGTCCTCGCCATGAAGCCTTAGGTTGTGTGCTTATTGCCCATCTAACTCGTATTGGCATATAGAAACAGCCGACGCCTCAGTGCCGGCAGACTCGGCAACGATGTTAGCAGCTTCAGCAGCGGTGCCAGCCCCGACGACAGCGGGAATACCAACGGTGCTTAGGCGGGTTAGAAATATGAAACGCAGGCTTCTACAGTGCTGTCCCATGTGCGACGTTTCAGGTCGGCAGCAGATAATCGCCACGGGGACCGCCGATAGCGGAGACGAGTACGGTGGTAAAATTTCATACGGCGACAGCGACGAAGACGTCCTCACGTCGGCCGCAGAGGAAATGGGCTCGATGTCGATCGTCCACTCTGGCTGGCTGCAGAAGATGCCACACGCCAATCACACATTCTCCAAGTGCCGCAGACGCTGGTTCGTGCTCCGCTCGACGAAGGATGACCGCTACCTGCTCGAGTACTTCAACGAGCCGTCGTCCACCAAGGCCAAACGTATGTTTACTCTTCGATGCTTCACTACCTTCTCTGTCAGCTTCGCCCGAGCGAACTATCGTGTATGCAGTATGCGCATGCTAGACGTCTATTTAGGCATATATATATATATATATATATATATATATATATATATA
>MNPL01001527.1:0-20032 GCA_002081605.1 Tropilaelaps mercedesae
GTCTTCGTTTTTAACCACAACGGTACTTTCTTTCTGTTGCTGACGCCTTTTCTTTTCTTTGTCTTTGTCAATCCAGCCTACCTGCGCCCGTTCAAGTCACCCTGTGAGCCACCCCACTTGATTCTAATGAAATAGGCTACCCTTCGGTACCCAAACGCTTTCCTGCCGCTCGTGACTCGTGTAAGTTCAACAGCTAAAGCCAAAATTGATTTTTAATATACGTCTGGCTTGAGGGTGAAACATAAAGGGATTCACTCTGCTCTTTGACTAGCTGGGTGGCTCTGTGGTTGCCTTGTCGTTTTCATGTCAGTATGTGTGTATGTGGATGTTTATGGATCTACGTATCAAAATTTTGCGACTTTTCGTTTATAGACAAGAATAGAGGAATTGTTAAAACCATTTATGGTTACAACTTGAAAAACTAAATAAACAGAACTAAATTTATATAAAAAATAATCGTAACGGGAAAAGAAGACTACGTAAAATTATAGGCTTAGTCATATACTCCGAGTACTTATCTGTGCAGTAAGCTTTTGAGTAGTTCAAGACTTTTCAAACTACCGTGCTGCTCTACTATGAATTTTCTATTTAAAATATATAAAGCACAAGCCTTCGGAGAGCAAAAAAGGCTCATTAGCAATAAGGAACACGAAGAAAATATTAAGCAGCTAAAAACACAGATAGACCTTTTACCTCGGTGACCAAAGTCAAAGCAAAGGTATGACAAACAAACCTTAATACGGACCTGTATTTGACGTTTATTGCCTCTCTATTTCTTTGTCTTCGCTCTCTCTTTATTAACAAACCGCCGCCGTTACACACTATAAAGTTCTACAAAATTTTGTTTTGATAAATACTGCTGTGATTATAATGAGACGCTATTTTAAGGATAGTGCCTAAACAAGAAGTTAGTAGCTGAACCGAACGCAGCCCGGTCCTCTACAAAAAAGCCAATATAGCAAAAGATATGTACTGAAAGCCCTTAGTTCCAAATCAATCAAATTAATGTATGGAAAACACAAGGTGGATTTTAAAATTAAAAGTGCCATGTGACGCCTGAAATCTATGCAAAGCTTACAATGTCTATCTAGGTCTATTCAGCTAAACAACGCTTTTTTCATTAATGGTTTCTGATAGCAGAAAAAAATGAGCCATTGGGACGGTATCGATCTTAAGCCATATAGATCTCGACTTTTGTTAGAACATCTGTGATGTTACTGTCAGCAGCATCTCGTAGCTGAGTGGACGCGAGTGGTAACGGTGATGAAACTCTCAATGCAGCAATTTGCGCACTCGCATCGACAAACTTTTTCTCCTCAAAACATAGTAATCTTCGCATTTTCCTCTACAAAACTTGTACAGACTTTTGCTGGGAAAAGTCTACGACATAGAGATTGCGACTCTGATCGTTTCTGATCGATGGTTGTTGGGAAACTTACTGCTGGTTCCTTAGGCGTGTGTTCTACGTGCTCGAGAAACCAGCAAGTATCTCAATTTTTTCGCGCTTCTGGAATCGCGTTTTCGCTATTCTTCAATTGTTTTAAACTGTAAATACCTACATTTTTCCATGCTTCCCTTCAATGAGTCTCCTTTTGGAGGACGAAAATCCAAGAAGAATAGCAGGGGCAGCAGTAGAAGCAGCGCAACATCTCCTGCCATTACTCCAAATACTTTGCACTACAAGTGCGGTCTGGTACCCCTACATTTTGCACAAAATGCAAACTCCTGTAAACTCTTGGAAAGCACAAAAGGAAAACAAAATGCATATTTTATATTTAGAGCCTTATTCCTTGTGCACAGCAATTGTCATAGTGATTAAGTATCTTGGTCTAGATAGAGTCGGTAACGCTACATCCAGCGCTAGATAGCGATGCTTGCATTAACTGCCCGAGCCGTTATTATTTATATATATATATATAGCCCCGATAAGAAACCCAAAAGCATTTAGTTTGTACATGGATACAGAATAAAAACGCTATTCTTAAACTGCTGGATATATGCTAGAATAATTAGTCTTATCTCTGTCCAGGTGTTCCCAAGACCCCGCGAGAGGAGCGAAACTCCTGCCGGGGGCGACCCCAGGCGGATAGGGGCATGCCTGCCAGATATGGAAGGAACCGGGGATAATTCTGTTTGAATAACCCAGCGCGGACAAAATCAGCTGTTTGCGGCTGATTCCGGTCCGCCGGACGCCGAGCGCGAAAGCTTAGTGAGAGTACAATTTTAAAGCTGGAGGCACGTCAGGCCGATCGATAGTACAGGCGCCCGTGGTAGCATCGCCCACTGCCTTAGCTGCCCTATCATCCACTGTAAAGAAGGCCGGTCGGCCTGTTCGTAGGGTCCGCTCTTGCACTGATAGCACGAAGCTTATAGGTGCCGCAGAGTGCCCCGTAAACGTGGTCGGTTGGGTGACCTGTAATCCCGAAGCTGCTATGGTACCGGATGGCGCCCGGATAAGACCCCATTGTAATCCGAAAGCTGCACTACCAAGGCCACACTGGTGCCAGTACTCCTGACTGAAGGCAACCATCACCTCGTTGCTGCGGAATGATGTGTAGCACTGACACTGTGCCTCGAGGAGCGAAATCCGCCTCAGCGAGAAAGAATATGAACAGGAAAAGTAATGAAAACGGTAGTAATGTACCGTTAGCGACGAGGCTTCCCAGCCCATCCACAACTGAAGAAGCGGGCAACCAGGCCTCTTCAGCGCGGACGGCGACTAGAAGGAGCAACAAGGAAGGCCTAACAGAAGACGCAAAAAATAATCCCTTCAAGGCAAGCAGAATTATTCCGCGAACGCCACCTAGCGAAGGAGCAGGAGTGACCTTAGTGGTGGACCTGACAGAGGGAGGGGCAGTAACATCCCTGAAGCCACACCAGGCCAGGTCATCGACTCTAGATGCAGTGACCAGGCAGGGAAGTGAAGCTTATAAGCGGAAAGCCAATGACCCAGAGGAGCTGGCAAGAGAGGCAACCGAGAGATGAAAGACGGTTCAGGCGGAGACCAGAGCAGATTAAGAGGTTTGGGAAACTGGTCGACAAGAAGGTGGACGTCAGTGCGAGGCTGGCAAATCTGGCTCATAGGGTGAGTGACTTAATGAAGATCGCCATCGAACATCAAAACATACTTGGGTCGCTAAAGACTGGCCTCCGGTTACTCAACTCGCACATGGAGCAAACGGACGGCGTACCGGACTACAGAATACAAGAAGAGCGAAGTAGAAAAGCTTGCTCAAACGCAAAAAGGGTCCTAGGAACCCAGTAACTAACTACGAGAAGAAGCTCAGTCAGAAAGCTGTGGAGGACGAGGCTCAGAGACGGAGGATTGAAAAACTGCAGAAGTACATTGAGAGGCTGAATACCAAAAAGTCTAGAGCGGAGACCGAGGGCTTTCAAGTGACCGACCAAGGGACGCAAGAAAAGCCTCGCAGAAAGAAAGCGCTGGTCGCAGTCATAGCGGTGGCCACAAGCTAGAAGAAATGGCCCGCAGCGAGTGGCCTGACACCGCTAAAACGGCGTCCACGCCTGTGATCCGTATAGAAAAGAGGAGCTAGCTGCACAGGAACTCTGGCAGAAGTTGAAGGCGACTCACACTCCTGAAAAGGTACAAAAACACATCTAGGGCGGATGGCCGGAGAAGTCCTTCAGGAAGACAAGCGCCGCAAACATCGGTCCGACGGCAGGTAGAGGTCTGCAAATTGTCAGTGTGGCGAAGACGTATGCATCGAAGGATCCAGATGCGAGTTCTGGGCCAAGAACACTACTCATAGTGGTGGTGAACAGTGCGAAAGAGGCAGGTGGCAGGCCGACTTGGAGGGAAACTCTAGTGGCCCTGACTAGAACAGTAAAGGGCCTCAAGGGAAGCCAGAAAACGGCTACCATAGTCTTTCCGGCTGACCTCGACCTGGACCTGTGACGGAAGGTGTCAGAGATTGTCTGAGAGGAAACAAAGGAGAAGATGCAAAGGAACAATAAACGCAGAAAGGAGCAGACCAAGCTGGAGGCAAAGGCAAAACGTCGAAAGAGGCCTTACTGACACTCAAAAAGAGTATTAACTCGGACGAAAGCGGCCATCAAAGGGCACACCGGGAAGGTGCTTAAAGTGTCAGAGACAAAGATAGGAGGTGGCAAGAGCGCAGGCTCTCCTAGACAAGACGAAAATGAGGGCTACGCTGAGTTGGTGCAAAGATGACACTTGTCATAAGGGATCTGGACGAGACAATCACCGTTGAGGAGATCAACGAAGCCTTCGGGCGCCTACTCCAAATTACGGGGGTCAAGATCACCTTGTCTAAAAAAGGTGGACGTCTGTCTTGTCAGCGAGCTCAACCTCGCCCTGGCCTCGGCCTGGCGATGGGCTGTCGACAGCAGGCAGTACGGCCATCTGGTGGTACACCCGGTGAAGGGAGACACGAAGATGAGGAAGTGTTGAGTGGAAAAGTTGAGGGATCTGTCTGAGCAGAGATGGGAAATAACGTTGCATTACACAGCTGCTACATCTCTCCAAATCGGCCCATCGGAGACTTCACCAAGTACCTAGAGAGAATAGAGCAAAGTGTGAAAGCGGTCAAAAAACCAAACTACAAAAAATTCCGGTATACCTGTCCGAGGACTTCGATGCGGTGGTCCCGACTGGGGAGCCGAGGGATAGGACGGAAGGCGCAGGCAGCTCGTTGAGCTGATGGCGCGAAACGGGTGGAAGGCACGCAACGAAGGGAGAATCCCAACAATTTATCGATGTAGAAAGATTGGCAGAACTTTTGAGGTCCAGACTAACCGCCTCGACGTAACCATCGCTAACGAAACAGGACGGGATTGGGTCCAAAACTGGCGAGTGTGAAATGATGTGGAATCGCAGAGCGACCACCGATATATCACTTTCACACTCTGTCCAGAGTACCGATACAGTCTGTGTGGGCAACCACTCTTTTCGAACCCAGGCAGCATTGCCTGGCGGACGAAAATAAACAAAGTAAGGTTTACGCATGAACTAGGCATAGGATGCAGGGAAGAAGGTCTGTGAGAGAATGTCTCGAGGAGCAAAAAAAGCATAATGAAGGTTCTCCACTAGCCATGCTGAAAATTTGGACCAAAGGCCCAACGAATAGTGCTGGTCGACACAAAAAATTGCCGAGGCCAAGAAAAAATGCATATAGGCATGCCTGTATGCGACCTGCACGCGACAAAAAGAGAGGAGACGTGGTCAAGTAGATTCCACTTCCAGTCGGCGAAAAGGGAGCTAGCGCGGGTCATAATGAAAAGTAAACGGCAGCACTGGGCCATGCTAATCAAGTAGAGAACGATTTCTTCGGCGCGGCGCTCAAGGCGGTAAGGAGACGACAGGGGTAAGGCAGGCGACTGGCCATTTCCAGCGAAATTGGAGAATGGGTGCTTGTCTCTGTTAAACCCAAGTGGAGAAACTGTTGTTCCAAAAGAAACCAAAAAAAAGCTGTGAGGAGGAAGATCTTGCGGTGACCATCGAAGAGCTAATCAATGCGGGCAAGAAAATCAAGTGCAACAAAGCTCCAGGGCAGGACGACATCCCTTCACAGACCGTCAAAGCCATGATGAAGGAGTATCCCAGGTACGTCAAAGACATCTTTGACAAGCTCTTTTACAGGGCCACGCGACTGAGCGATGGGACGTCTCGTGCTGCTTCCCAAGGAAGGAAAGCCACCAAAGCAGCCGTTGTCGTACAGACCCCTGTGGCTTTTGCTGACGGTTTGCAAGGCGCTCGAAGCGATTTTCGCTTCGGGACTTACGAGGGAATTCAAGAACGACGATGCCTTGTCACCAGTTTCACAGTGAGCGCTCCATGATTAGCGTTGTCCATGAAGTGATTGAGATAGCAGAGGAAGAAAGGCGAAAGCCGCTCTATTGGGGGTAGTATTGCCCGCTGATTCTACTGGACGTAAAAAACGCGTTCAACTTGATGACCTGGCGGGTGATACATGAATCTCTAGGCGTAATAGAAGTATCGGCATTACTCAGGCGCATAATCGCCAGATACCTAAGTGACAGGGAGGCAAACTGGAAGGAGAGTCCATTCCCCATGACAGCAGAACTGCAAGGTTTCGCGGTGGGCCCTGCACTCTGGAATGCCGCTTACAACAATCTGTTAGAGATAATAAGCAACCCAGAGGATCGGGTCAGGTCGGTGATTTACGCAGACGACCTGACCCTGGTTGTTAAAGGGCGCACAGAGGATGAAATTGAGGCAAAGGCAAACAGTGGGCTCTGCCGAGTTGGCGACTGGATTAGAGCGCACCAGCTGGAGCTAGAGCCCGAGAACACCGAAACCGTTTTCCTCATAGGGCAAAAGCGCTTGAAGAGGAAGATCGACGGAGTTTGCCTACGGGATTACTGGGTCGAACCGAAGAGAATGGTAAGATACCCGGGTGTTGTCCTCGACCAAGAAATGTACGATCTACGGACCCCACAGAGAGGAGGCACGCACGAAGGCATGTACTATTTCCACTCAACTGGCGCGCATCATGTCACAAATCAGAGAAACTGGCGAGCAGCGGAGAATGCTTCTGGCGACAGTAGCCAGCTGTGGCTCTCTGCGCCGCCCCGATTTGGACGAGTTCGGCACGGAACCTAAATCGCAATCGCAGCGCCCTGCTGTCAGCTCAGCGAACCGGAGCGATCCGCGTCGTCAGAGCTTATAGAACAGTTTCCACAAACGTCCAGCTTGTTCTTGCCCGCGTTATCCCATAGGATCTTCTAGTGGAAGAAAGAACACAAAGGCAACGGGAAGATTGGCAGTAGAACATAAGAAGAACTTCGACCGTAAGACCACAATGGAAAGGTGGCAACGCCAGTGGACAACCCTGAAAGGGCAGGGATAAGATTCCGAGAAGTTAGACTCGGCACCTCATATCTGACGGAAGGGAATAGATGGAAACGGCCTATGGAGAAATGACGTACCACGCATAACAAGTGATGTACATGGTGAAATTTGACAAGACGAGCACAGATACGTGTGTAATCTATAATTCGGAAGAATCCGACAAAACTAAATTAGTTCAGTTTTATATTCGACGGACTTTTAGATGTAGCAGCCACTTGTGGGGAAAACCTGCGTCCCCAGTGTTGACTGTATTATTTAGCGTACGGAGAGCTATGGTGCTAACAAAATTAAGGAAATGAGGTGTGCAGGGATATTTATAGTAGTGCACCGCCCCGAAGGAGTAATTATCCCTCTCAACTCCCTTGTTTGTTCTATCTCGAACATGAGTGCATGGGTTCCGGTAGGCCCTGTACGTATGGGCTCCCATGAAATAATTCCATATATCGCCGAACACCTATTACATTATATAGCTCTACAAAAACAATACTCCGCAATCGCAAACTATTTGAAACCTATCAAAACATATGTGCCACACCGCTAATGAAGAAATGGCATATTTTAATTGTTCGCATGCGCTCAGGTATGATGTTTTTATAATAGTTAACGGTTCAGAAATATCATTGCCCAACGGGTGTGTTTAGAGCTGATCAGGGTTTTTGACGACAATCTGACGAACGTTCGTTCACGCTTATAGACTCTGAACAACTATGATCTTCGGGCTGGGAATGACTTACTCTAAGTGTACATGAAGGGTATGCGCGATGTGGATTTCGTTTATATATAGGTGCTTGGCCCCTGACCTGCAAATTGCAGTGACACTACCGCGCGAAAGCCAATCTTTTCGATCCTTATGCGCAAAAAGCTTCTTGCGATCACAACCACACAAATACTTAATCTACTTGCGACTTGAAATTCACGAGGGCTGTTAGTTCCTACCTAGCCAATCTTATAAAAGCAAGTGTATATTCTCATTCTTTGAATGTAAATTGCTTACCCGTTTGCACGCTTCTTCTTATATTTTTCTTATATCTTTTCTTCATATCTTCTTCTTATATTCAAATTAACACTAAACTACAAGTTGATATTTTTCTTTACCAACCCTAAAGAAGGGACCATATCGTGTGGTTACTTCGATTGAGCTGTTGATTGCGTATATAAAACAAATAGCTTTTCCTTTTTAAGACGATATATTCATTATCATAATTTATAACCACCTAACATCTTCTAATATCTGTTACTTTCAAGGACAGCTTATCATTCCAAAGGTTTAAGCCATTATTTTGGATAGCCTCACAGTTTTAGTGCTCAATCAAGTTGAACCTGACCTTCTTTATACCAATCGATCAGGTAATCCCTCTGAAGTTAGCAGCAGTTGACGCCTCAGTGCTGTTGAAACTTTAACACAAAATTATTTTTCTGAAACTTGTATTTTTGTACATTTCTTTAAACTGTCTTTACACAAAGTGGGTACGTGTTAGAATATAAAAGTGTTCCGTAAACGCCCTCTGACGAGTCTGGGCATGGTTGCTCCCTCTATGGTTTTAGCGGACGTGGGATCCTAGTTCAGTTGGCACCTTCCCTGGCTTGGGGACAAGCATGACTCCTGCCTTTCTCCAGGCTTTGGGAAATCTATCCTCTTGAAATATCGCCTTAAGAAGGTTTGCGCTCTCCTTGGCCAGAGCGCTTAAGAACTTGTGAGGATGTCCGCAATAGTTGCCTTAAAAGTACAAGGCCCCTGTATGGAACGATGATAAAAAGGAACTGCGACAGCTTTCACCTAGAGTCCCTAGGTGAGGCAGAAGTGATTTAGATTGACTTTAAGTCTCTCTATTACCAGCCGACAACCCTTCTTTCATAGGTCACCCTAGATTTGCTCACAGAATTGTTTCCAGTACTATTTCTTGCTTTGCCATATAAGCGTCTTAAGCTCATTCTGCACTATCCGTGTTCCCTCCTGGCTATCTCCTCGGTCTCTCTCCGTTATTATGCACATGTTAGGGCCTGCCTGGTACGGTTGCAGTTAACAAAAGCGGCCGCTACTTCCCGGTTTCAGTAGCACTGGAAATGCCTTTTCAACAAATCTTCCTTAGAAAGTCTCGTTACAGGCAAGATCAATCAGTATAGTTGAGGTCGTAATCCCCACTGCCAAAAGTTTGACCATCCTCTCTGGTACCTTCGAGTGCATTATCCTCCATTTTCTATGACTGGGGGATTCATAGTCCCTTGTTGTGTTGGTTTATGCAGGTGCGGTCATTGCAAAGACAGTCTGCCAATGTTTACTTTGTGAGCCAAGCTTTTCAAGGCCTCCTCCTGCTATAGTTGTTATAAAACCGTCAACGCCAAGTATTAGGCTAACTTATGCAGACCGCCCCGACGATGAAGGGCTGGCACTCAAACGTGATTTATGGCTAATAGCCCGATCATTTTAATCGCTCTACTGATTCTTAGCCTTCTTAATTAACCTTCAAACTATGTTGGCGTGCAGTTGGATGACACGTATAAGTTTTGCATTGCCATGTTGTCCCTGTTCGCACTTAGATCCACTTTACTGGTCTCATCATGTATTCCTTCATGAAAAACTTTTGAATACCACCTGATCCCTGCAATGCCTTCTCTATGGACCTCTTTATTGTTGAGTCATCACGTCTAGAATATTGTGGACGAGTCTATTCCGCTTCAAACAAACTACAAGGTGTTGATCCTTTTGTGGTGTTTAACCTGCCTTCTACCTTAAAATCGCCGTAAAATACGATGTCATAGTCGTTTTTGTTATAGTCGTCATCAGTTCTTGAGTTTCTTTAGCTTTGCCTTCTTGGGCACCTCTTCCTTTTTTCTTCCTCTTTAGCGAGTTTTGTGTGCGAAGCAAGCCATGTTAGAGGCCTGTTTCTTCCCTTGTTAAATTTTTCCGTGCCTTTGGACTTCCCTTATAAAGCATGAAAAGGTGCCGTTTGCTTCAACACTCATGAGATATACCCTCAGTGAATTTCTTTTATTCGCATCATTTTGCAAAGTAACCAGGTTTGAGACAATTTTAGCAAAGGTTGACATCTGCCATTGGACTGAGCCTCATTTCTACCATCCTAACTAACAGAAGCCGCTTACGTATAAGCCGTGTCTCGACAGGTTACCTTCCAAGTCGGCTCGACAGGACTGCAAAGGGTCGTGTCGAGCCTTGTGTTATGTCTAGCTCTATATTCGCGCATCGCAATTTTTAACGTTCTTAACGGTCAGTCCGACCCTTTCAAAAGGTAACGTCTGGTCTGTCTCTCATGGTTATTAAAACCTTGTTGAGCCAGTTCTCCTGCTGTTCAGTCGGACCTACATTCAGGTTCCTATCCTTCTAGCCAAGGTTATTGTGCCATCCTATAATGTTTTTTCGAGAAACAATTTCACCTTTCGTTAGGCATCCTAACGATCTTTCACGTGGTAAGCACACAGTTCCATGCACATGTTACTCTTGAAACAGCAAACATGTCAGCACAGTACATTTTTTTATTTTTGATGATCAAGGAGACACTTCGTTTCTTCTCCCGCCAGTTTGCCAGGTCCGTCGTTTCCGCCCGCCAATCCTACTTCAGCTTAAATCCAATCGAGCTTGAAATGTTTTCTTGTTTTCCATTAGTTTCGCTTGGCCGCGCCCCGACCTTTGCCATCTTCTCGAAAACTAAGGCAAACGGTTCGGCAGTTTCATGAAAACTCTACCAGCTCTTGCTGACCTCCACCAACCTAATTTTTTGCAGCAATTTCTAAATGAAAAATATTCTAAATAATTTTTAAATTAAACAAAATGTATTTTGTATAATGTATAATTTTGAATAATATATTAGCCTGGATGGTAAACAGAGATTAAATAAAAATTAAAGATCAAAGCAGTACGTACTAAAATTAAGCGTGTTCTGCATAATTTATCTGTTTTAAATGATTGACACCCTCTTCACCCTCTTCTTAAAGGCAGAGGCTTCTGTCGATAAAGTCGGTAGGGTTGAGGTAAGTCTGGAAGAAATGCTTGCCACAGTCTGCACAAGTTTCACACCACAAACAAGACTTACATATCGTAATGCCAAAAGACGCTGTTTGCGCTATGGCTACAACTAAAACTTATGTTGGTACTTTACTCACATACATAGAAACACGTCTTCAGCGTCATTTTGAGTCCAACTTTAGGCCGTTACCATAATTATCAGAAACGTCCCAAAGCCGCCAGCGAAATGCCAACCTCAGGCCTATGTTCGCCTTACATTCACATATATATGCATATAGATGATGTGTAACCCTGCGTTGAATTTGGCTATAATCATCTCATCCTGCAAAAAATTTTGATTACAACTATATCGGACATTTCAATTGTAATAGGCTCTTTTAAACTATGAAATCAGATAAAGAATTCCTCCATAAAATCAGATATGGAAATATACGAATAGATACGAAGCTGTAACAATGGCACACTTTTGGCCGGGCCAACTACATCGCTCATACGCTGCCCACATACACATAGACGAATGATGTGGTTCTACGCTCGCATTTCCATTTCTGCAAATTTCAGATTAACTCCCAGTTCAATGGGCGTTTGGCGGTTTTGCTGTAACAAACCTGGCTAGGTGTCACCTGAATGGGTAATGAAACTTTGGGAGCTCAGATTTGTAATAATAATGGTGATTCAATTCTATGTACTCATACCTTTGTTGGTTTGCTATTGGTGTGTTGTGCACTTCACCAATATTCAATACTATTACACTTGTATTCAACCATGTCATAAGCGTTAACTCGTGGACCTTTAATGCTTGAAATAAATGACGGCGCTTTTCCTTCTCGTTACATAGCTGAGTTTAATGATGGCCTCATAACTAGGTAGGGGTGAGTTCGAGTGACCGTTTTAATTGGAGCCCTTATAATAGCCTGCTATGGACACTTTGTCTAAAGCTAGCTACGCGACTCCGAACCACTTAGATATAAAAACAACACAAGGTCGGAAACAGCGGCAGTACAACGGAAAATTAAGAAGGTTCGATTGCTGGGAAGAGCTACGCGAAAAACTCGTGCGTGTCAATAGTTTCAGTCGCCGTCAGCAGGTACTCGCAAAAATCGACTGTCCTATATATGCAGGTTAATCACCGATGTGACTCGCACACCGAGGTGTCATACAGTGTAAGCCGAATTCCTCCTTGAAACTCGTTCAAATCCTTGACTTCACAGGAACACTGAACTCATGTCCGCCTTTTTTAAATAAACGTTGATGACAAATAATGCAGTAACTTCCGATTTTCAAAAGCGACTATACCGTTGGCGCTGGTTTCATAACACCACGTTCTTTACACCGCGGAGGACTATTACAGCTTAGACAACGTGTTCCTTTCCGTCCACAAAGAGTTCTCATTCGATGAAGACATTATCCGTCCACATGTGGAGGGCTGCATTTCGAAAGTAATGTACAGGGAATTTGAACTATCATTGTTGATCGGCTTCAAGAAAGCAAAACTCAGCGTGGTATTGATTGACCTATTGGTTCAACTGGAATTTAACAATGCTTAGCATCTTTAAATTCCTTAACATTGCGTTAGCCTTTTTTAAGTGTTTTTGAGCTCCTTTACGCAACGCCATATCTAACGGGTTCGCTTCTTATTACCCTATTGAAAAATAATTTCAAAGCCGAAGTATAAGTGTATTCTGGTAAATTCTTCAAATAAAATTAGAGATGACTCATGTATATGAGACTAATATTCCACCTCATGCACTATGAGGTCTCCAATTTTTAGATTGTGTTTTATGAAGCGTGGGATTTAATAAAAAATGGCAAGGTTTAATTGACCGGTTAATTTTGACATTATGAAATTGAATAGAAGATTAACTCTATCGCTTAATAGGCATTTAAAAGTTCCAAGAAAATTAGCGATCCTCTATAAGCGATACGCTCCGCGCTTTTTCGAATAAGCCTAGCAACGAATTATCCCTACCTAAGCATGTACTGAGCTGCAGGGAAATTTTCAAATGTGTCGGAAGCAGTTGTCCGTTTCTTAAAAGATTGGTAAACACATTATTACAGTGAATAAAGCTTGCAAAAAAAGTGCATATGGCTGCAAAGCTTCCTCGTATATAAGGTGCATCTACAGATTAAATAATAATATCCTGCTTCGTCTAAATCTCAAAAAAGCAAATATTGGAAGAGGAGGAATCATCACTCAAATATTATATGTCCCTTGAAGTGTCCAGTTATAAGCAACCTATTGGTTTCCTTATAACTTAGACCTGGTTAACATTATCAAAACTCTCCTTATTTCTTGGGATATATCTAGCAATGCTACGAGACATGTCATCCATCTATAAACTTTTTGAGGTTACCCGCGTCCTGAAACTGTAAACGCTGACGCTGATACTGAGTGATGGTGTAATAAGTTAGTATAGTAATGTAGATAAATTCACGATCTCTCTGCGACGAAGATCGCGTGTTATCTTGCATGGAAGTTAATTTGTTTCCCTTTGGTTCTAGCAGGGCAGCTTCGGTGCCTCAGTCATGGTCGGATTCGTGAATCTTAAGCTCTTCTCCTTTTTTAAAAAAAATGCCAAATCCTCCGTCCCGAATTGGGGCCACTAGGGTAAAAGCCCTAACATTCTGGGCTATCGAGGAAACAAGGGCTAGCGGTTAGAATAGCACGAGAACCTAGGAAGGGTCCTCACTTGGTGTCGCCTGGTCGCTGATCAGGCAAACTCTGTATGAGGTGGTCCACTGCCTGCCGGTCTACCAGACAACTTGGTTATATTGCGCCCTTTTTCCGCTTTTTGTTCTAAGCTCGGCTTGCCCCATCTGTTCAAGAAAGAAGGCATATAGCAGAGAACCTCTAACACTCAAGGAAAAAACTGTCGTGATATGCCTTTCAAGAGGGAAGCTAGGCTGTACAAAAGGTTGCTTCTTGAAACTACCAATGATAGGCTTTCATTGGTCCGAGCGTAAATATAGGGTGCTAAGAAACACTACGATTACATTCGTTGCAGGTTTTTACGCGCAAAATTTTATTTGTTATCTTCCCAAAACCTATTTCAAAGATGCATTATAATTTTTGATTTGGCAGGAAACAACTCGATATAGTTGTGTTATCTTTATTTGATTCTTCCACGGAAGTATATACCTACTTCGTGAAAAAAATCAGAAGTCGTCGAATAAAATCCTGGTTTGAATTTTTTACTTGTGGATTAGTCGGATATTCGGTATCGTAAGGAACTGACTATCATAGCCTTCCAGCTTTGTTGGTTAGCCTAGGCCGGTCCAAATATATATCATACCCCGTTACGTACTCAACAATGGTAAGCAAGTCTCCGAGTGATTCACTTTTTATATATATATTGTGCAAACGTGTTCATTGGCTCGCCTTGACGTTGCCTACAGCTCGAGTCCAAAAATATATTTACATGTGTAAGTCAGAGCACTAATTAATTTTGCATTCCGGAAGTACACATTGGACAGTGATTTTGTTTCTAGTTTGTTTACGTAAAGTATCCTATATTGAATTAATTTATTTGGTAATCGTAGTGGTTTCTACTATATTTTTGGGTTTCCAGAGCTCTTTTCTATATAGAGAGTGAATGACCGTTGAGGATTCAGACTGTATGAAATCGTTTACATAATTAAATGTTAAAATAGCCTGTCTTTAGCTAGTTTTAGAAATTGCTTTTTTTCCGATGTAAAATTTCTCTAGCCTATATCGACTATATCGATAAATAATTTTCGTGGGACGTCGTGGAACTTTGTATATAATTTGTCAGATTTGCACACTGATGCGATTGAAGGTCTTACCTGCCGGGTATCGTTGTGTACAGATATAACCCATAGCATAGTGTGTTTCCCTTTGTTTGAGCCGCGGAACACACATCCATTGTTGGTTCACGTAAGGGCCATATGGTACTAATCGTTCGTTTCAAAGTTTAAATCGCGAGTTGAGAGTCCTGCGCCACGACGACAAAGCAGATGCATCTATAAGAGAAAAACCTATAAAATGTGCCCGCGCCCACTCCTTTCAAAATTTCGTTGAAACCAGGGCGGCCTAATGATGTTTAAAAGGGCTAACAAGCAAATACGTGATATGGATGTTGAAGAGATCCGCCGTTAGATAAGTTGAGCGACGTAACCTAAACTGCGGAGCTGTGTGGACAGCCTGGATCCTCTCGGAACCGATACTACACGAATTTGTCTCGGTGATGACAAGAACGAGAAACTGACGATCGATTTGCTGAGAAGCCATCGGCATGACGTGGCCCAGAGAAACGAAATACGACATCCAATAACGCGCCATCCACCGGAAGCATTGGGAGCTATTCACCTATATGGGTGCGTCATAGATGGAGAAGGTTCTAGTACAGCTGACCGGTCGAAGTTCAATGCGCTACTAATGTTGCGCCAAAATGTTACAGTGCCACCATTGAAACGAAAAATACTGACAGCTGACGACTGACAATTTTCAAGCTAGAATGGTCAATTGGCGATTGGGAAGAGGAAGATAAAAGAGCGAGCGGTGAAACACTAAATGTGGAGATAATAGACAGAAATACTTCGACAAGAAATAAGAAATGTATATCATAAGAGGTAAGTTATATTATATATTATTATATATTATATATGTCTTATAACTTATATATATATATATATATATATATATATGCATCGCTGGGTGTATCTTACATCCTCAGTTGCAATATATACATATATATACATACACATCGGTGGACATATCTTACATTTACAGTTGCAATGTGCTCCGTTCAGTTGAGCCTATTTCACAAAAATCGGTGGCAGCCTTACCTTGTGATTGATTGGCAAAAAGCAAAGATCGAATCTGTAGTACTGGAAAATGCATGCCCACGTAGAACCCTTGAAATGCGCGTCATAATAAGCGAAACTGGCAAACCTCATTTATCTTATACAGACTACTGTTGCGAATCTTTATATTTGACACCAGCGAGAAATAGTTCAGATGTGGCTAAAAATAGCGCGTTCATAATGCAAGTTATATCACGAAGTTTCAACGATTGGACTTGAGGCCACTGTCACGACCTAAACCCGCCTCGGTTCAGGTGGCCAGCGTTGGTGCTAAAAGCAACATGATGAAAGGAAAGCCTGAATAGAGAAGGGTAGGTCAGCCAGAGGGGCGAAAGGGTACAAATTTGCTTTACTAGCTCTATGGCACAGGTCAACAACGGAACCAGAAACAACTAAATAACAGACCAGAACCAGGTTCAAACAATGAAAATGACGTCCGCGGGGCGGTTTGGAGCTTCGTGTAACATATGAAAATGAGTGGAGCCAAATAAAATAGCAAGACAGAGGTTATCTTTGTTTGTTTAGTGTCGGTCTGGCAGCGTTGATGACGACATATGATAAAATGAGGGAAAGACTGCGCGGCTTTTCAACAACAAAAGAATCATTGTGGACCCGACGCTTAAACAAGCGCTCAATAACAGCTTCAGAGGCTTTATTGACTGCATCGACAAGCGTAGACCTTGTGAAACAAGGAGACCTAGCTAGCCGCAGCAATTTTGCTGAAAACAGATCAGCTGGAAAGAAAAAAGCTTACGCCTTGTTCTTCAATACGAACCAGGACGGACGCCTAATGGACCTGTAAATCGATTGAGAGATTCACCGTACGTGACATGAAGTGTTAAGCGGCCAGCCTGCATCTCCACTATGAACGAAGGACGTGAAGTACGATGTTTATAGGTCCGTTATGAGCACCATGCAATGTGACTGCATACTGGATTAAAATTTCGGTACAATAGTAGTAAATGGAATCCGTGCTGACTGCATTAAACGTGCACGCAAACTAGCATCATTGATCACTAGAACGTGTCGTCGACTGAGGAAAATACGACACACGCCGAAACTTGCCATTGTATGAAAAGATCTAAATTAAGCCGTACTTAAAAGTCACCGACTTACTTATTGTATACCACGCGACAAGCGTGTTTAATAAATGATGATGATGAATATTTTTCTATGGTTCGGTAAAATCAGACTAGAGGAATAAATTGAATACCAGAAGAAATGGAAGATTACGTAAATAAATGGAAAAACATAAATCAATAAATATATGGTTCTATGTACGTATGCACGTTTGAATGCCATGTTTACTCAATTTCCGCAAAAATTTCTCACACTCAAATAATAGCGGAAAAGAACTGGCTTAATTTTAACCAGCTGATATATTCAGGTGCAACTAGTTTAAGTTGGCCTAATTACAATTTAGAAAATTCAAACGGGCATCAGTTCGATAGCGCGCCAGGGATTGGCTAGGTCAGTTTCAACGAATTAAATTTTAGCTGGACCTGTTCGTATTTTTATATTAATGATATGAATATAACGAAATCGGCTTTAACAAAATCGGATGATAATCAGAATAATTTAGAAGGCCAAGCTCAAGAGATTGGTATCAGGTTCCCGATAGATCGAACTAAATGGGACACGCTTTTTTGTATGACTTCCAACGTCCTTAGGAGTTCCTGTACATGTTTGATCTTTCGCACATAAACGGGGGCAACTTGGTTAAAGCAATAAAATAATACAGTCGAATCGGTTATAAAAAACTTTGGATTTACGTAATACTAGCTCAGAATTTTTTTTTCGTCACTCTTTCTAAAAGAACACAAATAGAATAACGGTCAATTTTGTGTATATGTGTTATATGATGTAGCACCGGATATAAGCGCTTATGCGTTCGCAGGCTCAGAGAAAGGACGCCATATTAAGCCTCGAAAACTCAGAGCTGACTGCTTGACCCCCGGGTTCTTCTGAGGACGAGCTTTTCGCACATATGGCTTTGAATCTGCTAAGTACGGCAAAAAGCGATGGTCAGTTATAGTTTTGTCAGAATTTTCTCGCACCTCAAACGTTCTATCCTAATGAATGGGAAATAGCCGGATAGGATCGTTCGAATGTTTCCAGTACGGAAAAGCGGTTTTGTGTATTAATCATGCTTAACAAAACAATGAATAATAATACATTTAGTTTGTCATAAAGTTCTTATAAAAGTAACTTCTTTTTTAATTATTATTTTTCGAAGTCACTGAGAAGGAATGCGAAATGTAGACGTAGGAACATATTGACGGAAACTGCTATGCAGTGTTGCAAACAACTTGTAACAGCGAACTATGAACTTTTCCCATTAATCTCACCCCCCCTTTATTTACGACGCTTAGTAGCAGACATTTTTATATGCTAAGTGCCTACGCTAAATGCCGAAACTCATTCAGCCAGACACTAAGGTTATTGTTACACATCATACTTAGCAGCTAAAACTTTTCGTCATCATCAGCCAGCAATGCTTTGGCGCTGCCAAATACCGAATAGAGTAATTAAAATCCTACGAATTTGTTGCCGACTTTCATAGAAAAAAGCTGCTACCTGAAAAATGTGCTTTTGTCAAAATTTTGTCCTGTTCCACCAAACCAGCGTTTAACAGTGATATAACAGTATCATTGAAATCGAAGCAGTGTATGACCGCCTGGATATACATTGCCTCGTCCCAAAACGTCACTAGCTCGTATATCAACTGCTAAAATATTTACTGCCTTATTTTTACCTTAAATTTGTTTATCTTTAAAATCGTTCGCTAATTTTTAGAGATTATGCTGTGAACTGGGCTGACCATGAACTGCAAATGAAGCTAGTCGACATCGAAAATACATTTTCAATGTTAAATAATGTGCATATTGTATATTTTTAAGAATGGGAGACTATCTGGTGACATTTGGTAAAGCATAGGTGTATAAAACGTTCTAACTGTTGCCGACAACCGACCACCATACTTTCATCAAAAATTTAATTAAATTAAAATAGGTAAAATTAAAATATATACGATTATTGTAATCTCTTAAGATAAACACTATGCTTATTGAAAAAAACGCGTCTAATTAAGCCGCTGTTTGTCTTCGTGTTTGTCAACCCAAGCTGACTTTTGTCCTATTAGCTCCATCCTCACAACTCGCATATTTTAATCAGCCTGTGTACTAGCCTTTTTCACTAGAACCTGGATTAAAAGATAACATACCGTCCCATCGCTTTTCTTCTTTTGAAGACTTCTTTTGCAAATAATTTCCCAATCTCCGTATAAACAGCCGCCAGTATTTTTCCAACCATTTAGGAAGCCGTAAAGATCTCTTTAGCCTCGACTTCATTGCGTTGATGTAATTTCCCAAAACACTAAGGATTGTTCAAAAATAGCAGGCTAAATAAATACCGATTTGATGGAGGTCTCAACGAACCTTTACAGTCTTATATGAATGTCCTGCTGGTGGTCCCTCAGGTGGTCTTACTTTGCCCACAAAGTATTTCATCACTAAAATGTACAACCTTGTGTATTTGCTAACCAAATCCTCTTTCAAAACGCCAGTTGTTTTCCTTATGGCTGAGCGGGCATGAAAGACAGCTGAAACAGGCTCTAAACTTATCGTCATTGTGGAGCGAATGTTCCTTATATCAGCAAAAAATCAGTTTAGGATTGTTCCCCTAAAAGAAAAATTAACTAAAGGTGCACACATATTAATACGCTGTAAACTGTTGAATTCAGATAGATTGAATACAATCTCATCAAATTCCCTGGACTGATGGGCCCAGGGCCCACACTGTCTCCCTGAAACCCCTAAAGAAAAACGATTTTTGAGAATGCTGACTGCTTCGCATCTGGAAAATATTTTTGCGCTTTTCACAAAGCATTGGGATAGTGGTACCGTTTTTAGTACACCAGGGGTAGTTGTTGCTGCCCGCGATATATTTTCACCATTTTTCCAATGAGTTTTGGACGCCTATGATAGCATATGTTTCTTCCAAAGTTCTATAAAGGTATCTTAGCACGGAATTTACTATAAACATCCGTATCTGAAGCATACATTCAGTTGCTCGATTAATCTACTTCACTTGCCAACTGACAAAAGTTTTTTGCAGCTGATTGCTACTTGCTCCGCATTCAATGCAAAAATAACCCTTGCTGCGAATTATGCTTGGTGATTTCTCTCTTTTCTCTGGTTTGTTAGCAACCTACGCTATTTTAACTATTATTTGCAACGCCTGAGTAAGCCCAGCAGATGATCAGCATTTATTAACTTCCACTCTGAACTGCACCTTTAATGTCTACTACGTTTTTATAATAATAATAATAATAATAATAATAATAATAATAATAATAATAATAATAATAATAA
>MNPL01001529.1:0-15465 GCA_002081605.1 Tropilaelaps mercedesae
GTATATATATATATATATATATATATATATATATATATTAGTTGAATGTTTACTCGATAACTCAGTCATATCTTGATTAAGATTTACGCAGACCAGTGTCGAACAAGTATTTATCCTATTACGCTGACTGCTTCAATTCTCTTAAATGTGCTCCATTATGAATAGGTTGTATCGTTGTCTCATGCACAATCTTTACGAGCTTGTCCTACCTTACAACTTTTCGTCTGGTACATGCGAAACGTCAAATTCTCATCTTCGGCCTCTGGGTATTCGTGTTTTCCCTTTAAAAACTCAAAAACCACATGTACAGGCTTATACACTCTAATACATCTACATAACAGTAAAATAAGTATGTCGATACGTCCGTATAGAAAAAATCACAAGTTCGGCAATACCTCTTCGTAGGTGCCAGCTTGGTTACCAGGTCTACTGGTGACCAACCTAAGGTAAGATTGCCCTTACTATACGGTCAGTTCAATCCCAGGTTTTTTTTATAAAGGCGTGGGGGGCTGTGGCACGTTTAAGTACGCGCCGCTCTGCTATAGGCAATGCAGGCGAGAATCTCAAGTGTGACATATACATAACCGCCGGCGAACATTTAATTAATCCACGACCAATCTCCTATCCCGGTATCAAAGCTAGGAGTGGCTTAAGCGTTGTCCTATCTATCAGCTCGCTTAGCAACGCAACCTTGGCCAGGTTGTCGTGAATTCGCAATATACGAGCTCCATCTCGCACTGAACTGCATAGTCAGGCGTGATCTCATAAAAGTGCGTCAGGACCATTGCGAAACATTGATTGACCAGCCGGAAGGACTTTTACCCTATTGCTAAGTAAAGTCTGCGCGCTTTACGCTTTAGCTACGAAAACAATCGGGCACTTGTAAGCAGGATCGTGTCTGAGCTATAGAGCGCGTTGTCGTCTGCAAGGTCAGCAATATCTGCCTTTGTCCTTCTCCGCCCGACAAACTGATGAAGTGCGAATGCCATCCAAATAAAGGCAAAGTGGAGCATCGTTTGAAAGTTGGTTTGTAGTATCATAGGATACCAAGTGAGTTCTTCGGGTGGTTCAAATCAATTGTAGCCAACGGCCAAAGAAGGTTGTATACAAGACCGAGAAAGAACGTTGGTTTCAATGTGACATGTAGGTATGAATTTAAAAGTGCGTTCATTTGATCAGGCCTTATAAGATACTAATAAACATCTTCAGTTCCAGTGCGGGTTAAATATTCTGTGAGTGACTGCGTTGGAAAGGTTGTGCTAGCACTTCGGTGGATGCTCTTCCACCGATCTCACGAGAGGAGTACGCCATTTACCACACCACTGACTTACATTCACGAGCCGGTGGTCCATGTCCCGCTTGTTTACAAGACGCCTCAGCGTTAACGGAACATCTGTCAGTTCGAAGCATGCAGGCCGTGCTAATTCGAGGCTTACCCGCAACTGCTCTCGAGGCCCGCCATGTCGATCTGCTCGACCCACCGCTGGAGCTCCTCTGCCAGCTGTGCTATAGCCTCGTGCCCGAACTCCTCGAACTCAGCTGCGGCCACGTCATGTGCCGATGGTGTTGTCAGAGTGAGGCGGAGGTGCCGCGTTTTTTCGAATGTCCCATCGACAACAACGAGCTGGTTCTTGACGAGAAGGGGACGCGTTTTCGGAGTCGTCTGGTGCGCAAAGACTTGGCAACGCTGATGGGCTGTCAGGCGGCCTGCCTAAACCGGGCGCACGGCTGTCCTATGCAAGGAACCTTGCAGGAGATGGTCGACCATTTGGACAAATGTGACTTTGACAGAATCGAGTGCCGACGATGTCACCGGTTCCTGCCTCGTATCGATCTGGCGACACATGTTAGTGGCCACTGCCATGGCGCCCGCTTTCTCCCCTCGATGGTAAGAGGTTTCTGTACTCAAAGGAATCTACTTTTCCTGGCACCCATGACCATATCTCACAGGTTTTCCTACAAAGCTCCCGCCGAAAACTGTACGGTCGCGGACTTCTCGGTTTTTGTTTTCTGACGTCTGAACCATTTTAATGATAAATAGGTTTAGTTATACTTACATCGACGAATCTGCTAGAAAGACAGGGATTAATCTGTTGGAATGGCCCAACACTCTCTAGAACTCCTTTGGAGAAAGCTTTTTCACTTCATTTATACTAATTTACCTTCTACTCTTCTGATTCTCCTCATATTAAAGCATCTGCTAAGGAAGGTTCACGCACGAAGTTGACGACTTTTTCGTACTACAGGGAAGACCATTTAGATATAAACACGGCTTCAACGATTTCGTTGCTATATGTTTATTTACCGTTTTCGATTCAATGATGTGAAGTTAACGCAATTGACCACTCTTATTAGTAGTTTTTAATAGATGTCTCTTATTTAAAACAAAAATACCACGGATGAATTGTTTAGAGTCACTTGAGTATAGCCCAATCGGACATACTTGTAGAATAGCAGGTTGTCAGCCGCCACAAGATATAGCATAGTTGTAGAGTGCGTACGGGATTAATCAATAGCATATTGCTGGACATTCTCTATGCTATCACGCATGAATTGTAACAAAGCCAAGACAATTTTTTTCGAAGATCTCTTTTTTATAAATACTGTTAAGTTATCCTTTAATTAGTATGTTATGACACCTAGCTAACTACTCTTAATGTATGTGGATATATACTTGTGCATCATAATAATCCACTATCGATTATTTTGATTGTACATTTTGGACGCGTCGTAAAAGTTACACCATCCGGTATAGTTGTGGTGAGCATCCTGCAACCCGCCTTTAACTCGGGTCGCCGAAGCCTCACGTCCCTTCCATGAACTTACCATTTTGTGAAGATGCTAACTTAAGGCGTCATGCATTAAGGTTACGATTATACGATTTACACATATATTGCAGTCACGTGCAAGACAACCTAAGTATGCTGGCAAAGATTTTGCCGTTTTCCAAAAAAGAATTTGTTCAAGCGCAATAAATAGCATTAGATATGCCACAGAAGACCCGGTGGCTTTCTTTATCGATAATACTAAACTAACTATACAAAAACCAGCGCGGATGCCGACAATAGCAAACAGCGTTATATATTTCATTCAATAAAGTGGTGTTTCATTTCTATTTCAAAGAAATATCCCATCAAATATTGAAGTCGTTTGTTGTCAGCCTTACCGCCTGTGTAGACACGTTTTTGGTGTGACCAAAAGTTTAATTATGATACATTATATGTCACATCGCTGAGTCCAATTTAAGTATCTATACCACATCTATAGTGAAATTCTAGCGGGCAGATTGACTCAAATACGAGCTAAGTCACTGAATTTCAGGGCCGAGTTGAATCGGTTTACTTAATTATTAATTACATGATAATGATGATTATAATTACATTAAGGCAGTAATCATTTACGTCAATACAGTAGAATATTACATCCCTTCAGTCTTACTTCTTCTATTCAAATTCTACCTAATAGACTATTCACGACATCAGCTTCATGAATATCACTCTCCTTTATCCAAGGTGCACATTTTCGACTTCCATTGAATTCGCCTAAACTCATCTAAAAATATACGGTGCCTCTCTCATGTTGATTACGACCGGCAGCGAGAATTTATCCGGCATCTCACGGAGATGCGCTATTAACATCAGCGAGCGTTGTGCACCAATCGCCCGAATGGCATACCGGAGTGACGAGTTTCAAAGACCAATTGTCTGGATAGGTGACGCTATCGACGCTTCACCACAGCCGCCACAAGCTTGGGCACCTGTACGCCCGTTTGTCTCTGCAGGACCACAAGCATATGACGAAAGTTACCGTTCACTATTCTGGATTAGGGTTTGCGGCATTATCCCTATGCGTTTCGCCTAGCTTAAGGGTGTAAGGGGGCAGATACTGCAATCAGTGGTTGACGTTTTAACGCTCCTTCCCAGAAAGATAAAACGTAAGCAGACTAGATTCCTCGTACTCCTCCCCGACTCCTCGTAACGTCCGGCAAGAAAGTTGGTTGATGCTGTTTGCGGTAGATAGGGCCGTCCGCCTATCACAAGGACGTTGGTTATAGTCGGTGATGATAAAACGAGTAAATAGAATTACATGCATCAAACGCATTGTTTGGAATTATAGGGGAGTTAAGAGCGTTGGCGAACAGCGTGTATAAGGGACACGCTACGAACTCGCGAGAGTGAAGGAAGTGATTGCTGACGTACACTTTTAGGGTACTACAACCGCATGTGACGGCCCAAAAATGTGTGGTCAACCGTGAGCTCAGAATTTGCAGCCTTTTATACCGGTTTCTGTAGGTGCCAATTTAAGTGTATCTTAAGATATGTAGCGGGAGAATGCAATAATGGCTGACAAAATTGCATAGAAAGCGTATAAGGCTAAAATAATTATCTTGATTTTCACACGAGTTGTCTAGCCCGTCCTCAAACGGTCAACAAGACCAATAACAACAATAACAACAGCTAACATAGTCAAAACAAAGCCATCGAGATTAAGTTGCTTTACAGTCTAAGATCATGCTGATTTGTTCCTTTTCGTAACCTACATTCAACCTAACTACTTCGAAAGTGAATTAGCGAACTGCAATGATTGATCCCTCTAAGGCTGCATAAGGCTGCGCAACCAGCTGGTTCATCACTTTGAGTAATGACTTTACTTAAGTGGTATGTAACAACGTCTGTAGTCTGGTGTACAATATGCGCGTCTGGTCATAGCTAGTTAAAATGTTATCACAAGTGGCATGTTAACCTTTTGATTAGAATTGAGGTATATTCACCAATGTAAATTGTTAATCTCTTCTAAGAAAATGTGATATGCCCATAGCACGATGGTGGCTGGGATTATCTTCGCGCTAATTTGAACATCCAGACATGGAATCAATTACTTAGACATGGAACGGCATGTGGTCGTTCGTCTACAAACTACTGTTTTAAATTTGAAATGAAGCTGAATAAAATATGGTGTCATCTTCCTTTTTACTACTACTACTATTACTACTAAGAAGAATAATAATAGTAGTAATAAACCTATATTCTTACTATGTTCGCACGCGTTCTCGACAAATGCAAATTTTTCTCGGTGAATTTTTGTGATCTGTGTCATCAAAATATCAGGTGTTTGAACTATGAAATATCACTAGTATTAAGAGGCTCAGATCTACAAAGGAACTTAGTTTACAGCCGTATATAGCCTGATAGGTTCCAACGAAGCCGATACAAAAAAAAAATACTACCAGCCATATTTAAGCCAGCAACATGCCAAATCTGATATAGTAATAACCACAAGCATATAACACATTATAATTATATCACCGCAAAGTACCATTGTTTCTGTTTAGTGCATTATACGATGTATTATACATAATATCATTCAAGTAAAAGACCCACGCACTTAAAATTTATCTACATTTCACTAATACATTAGCAAACGTTAGGCGTAAAATTTACCACCATTCTCAACCTATCCTTGTAGGTGTGCCTCGAAAGCGCCGACCTCTGGCGTCTTGGCTTGTCCTTGCAGGACACCGTGGCCGAAACAACCGAGAAGCAACTTGCCCTGTATATGAGGCCAATCCAGCAGATGCTTGAGCAGTTACTCAAAAACGATGGCGGTGCGCATTCAAACGGCGGGTTTCATACAAATCAACAGAGTCCTCCACCCGGCAGGACGCTTAAGGCTGCCCTGGGTCGTTTCACTGAAAGAACAGTGGGAAATCCCACGGGCAGTCTATCCAGCTGTGCTCACCCGATTGCTCCAGTGGACGCGAATATGGTACGAGGCACGTCCACAGATAGATACTGACACACATCTAGATTTTTTTAAGTCAGGTACGACCCAGAAACTTTTGTAACTGGTTAAAATGCAAAACATATTTGGGTACTTTTTATGTAACGCCGCACCATTATACAAACAGAATTTTAGACGAAGTTTTCAATTTTCCAAAAAACTACTTCTTAGTTTTAAAGCTATTCAAACACGAGACAGTTGACACTATACCCTATTATTTTGTCTACTTTCATAAAAGAGGTCTATACACTTTTTTTCTAACCATGAAAAGCAGTTCTTCTCCCGTATGACGACTATGTATGTAGGGTAGCCTGGAGTAAGTACCCTGAATAACAAGCATAGCTTTTTCTTGTCTTGCGAGTTTAATAGGGCAAGCTCAAACCACGTGACAACATAACGCATGGTAGTTTTCTCAAATGACAATTCTGTGCATGACTAAATACACCCTGAGGCTGAGCGATCTCAAGAAATATATTTTCCCACGCTAAGCGAATACTTAAGTTCGATATATATGTCTTCCACTTTCTGGCACGCAACCAAAATTCTGTCTGTTTCGTCAAGTGTTATCATAGCTGTACAATAAAAATCGTACAATTGTATTTGAGTTTTGTTATCCGTTTATTACGAAAATGTCTTAGAACATTAAAGCGTTGTGTCTCCGTCTTCGGGGAGGCAGCTAATATTTTTAAAGAACACAAAAATTCAACATAAAAAAATGTACATATTATTGCTGGTATTGTTGTACAGCAGTACACGCAAATGTAACGTCACAGGAGAAGTCCAGGCGGATTTTCGCTCGGAACGGGCCCACACAAAATGTCTATGCAGAAGCAGACAAACCTAATCCTTAGATTTCACGACGTTCGTGTACGTCGCCTCGCCAAATCTACCGTTTCGAGAATGTGATATAGTTGCATCGACGCTTCTGTCAAACAGCAGAAAGTGAATTTAAAGAGACTCCGAGAAGTATTTTCTATGGTTCGTAGGCCACGTCGCGACATGCACTGTTCTGAGGCTAATGATATAATCTAAGTTATTTGAGATATTGGCGTTGCTCATAGGCGTCTCAAGTCTAGTCAAAAAATAAGAGCGAACGCACTAGTAATGATAATGGTTACTGATAAAAAGACAAACAGCAGCTGCTTTAAGAGCAATGTCAGATTTGAGCTGTTTAGAATTTTTATAACACAATTGCTACCGCTTCTACAACAGATATGGCTCGTGCCCTGGCGACCATGCCATGTCACTGATATTTTTCTTGTTTTCTTAATTTCTATTCCGCGTTTACCAGTTACACGTCAGTTGCGGCACTGAAACTCCACCGAATCAGCGTAGGACGGAGTTTCCAGTCTCGGTGAAGATTGCATCACAGCCTCAACATAAACTCGACCTATTGAATTTGCAAAGTACTGAGTTACAAGCTCAGCTCAGTAACATACAGGTGTGTGGGCTCGTTACACGAACGGTGGAATTAATAAGTTTCTAATCCACTGGTGTCTCAAACCGAAGAAGACACAAGTCCTATTATAATAAATTTACTTTTTTTTACTATGATTATTAGTAGTAAAGGCGGCTCCTAACGACGAAAACTGTGATACTAATTGTGACGTTTTCGCAGGGGATCTTATCGTCATTGGCACTAGCTTTTCGTGAAACTCAAAACGCGATCGGTATGTATAGCTTGGCTTAGACGTTGTATATATATGTGGTAAAGTCTTGCTTCCTTTTGAAATTATGACCTCCTAATCGTTTTAATAGCTTTCTGTAAGGATTAATTACACGCATTTTCTATCAATATTAGGCACCAGAAAAGTTCCTTTCTCGAAGAATTTTCACTCTTGGAGTGCTTATACTAGTTTAACTAAAATAAAAATGATTTCATTCTTCCGTAGTCAACTCCACTAAAACGTCAAACCCTCGTACTAGCACGCATTGTATCTCTCAAACAAGGCCGAAATCTTTTGCCGAGCAGCAAGCTAATAATCAAAACTGACACCAATGTTCACCTCCTAAATACAGTTCGTTGCACTATGCATGTGAGCAATATTGGTAAATATCACGGTTACTGCTCAGCATATAAAGTAGACACCATGCGCTCTAGCACACAATCCATTTTTGTGGTAACGTGGCCGAAACTTTTCAACTATTTGCCTTGACCGTCGATGTTAATTTAAATGAGATGATACCCAAATGAGTCACGCTCGTCTACTAGAGGAAATGTCACACTTGCTCAGTAGGTCGAAAACGATAGTTAAAAACGAAAACTAAAAAATTACACTTAGCAGCGGTGCATGGACATTGCTTGAACAGAGGTTCCTATCAGACTCGTTTGCCCTGTGCTATCTGCGTATGCGATGCAGATCGTGATTATGTAAACTCCCCACCCAGTAAAGGACCGTCCACACTGAGCTTTAGTTGGCTTATATAAGATGTCGTCCATATTTTGATTTTCTTGAAATTAACATTTAGACCGGCCATCCAGATAATGAATGGTTTGCCTAACCTGAACTCAGGGATTACTCAAAAGCGACGCTAGCGTGAAAATCGAATCGACACTGTTCGACTACCAAGCGCACCTATAAAATGTGCCATCACATAAGTGCACAGGTGTATTTCCTTATGTCGCTAGTTCACTTTCGTATTTGTGTATTTTTCAGCGAGTCTACACGAAAAGCGCTCGTTCTGGAATATCATCCGATTCTCACAGATTAAAATGAATCTCGAAAGGTAAAGTAGCCTATTGGACACCTCTGTTTGTTAGTTTGAGGAGAACGACGCCCGAATGCGAAGCCACCGTTTAGTTTACCTGAGTCCTAATCACAAGGCTTTTTCTCTGTACTTTGAAGTTAAACTTCCTTTTTCGTGAGAACGAGTAAAAATGAGTACATGTTGCCACAGTCAGGGTGAGGTCAATTCATAAATGAAGCAAACAAGAGCAACATTGTGTTTTCTCTTTTGCCAGATTGAGGTTTATATATAGAACTGCAATTCTCTAATCGCTAAGTTCTCGTGGAAGTAAAAATATGTAATGTAACGTTACATTGTACCTTGAAGGCATTTAGCAATCACCTGGTAAGCAGATATATCTTCAAAAGGGCAAAGCATAGAAGAAGAGGAAAGAAGCATATATCTTCAAAAAGGCATGCAGTTTTGCATGCAGGGATGCGTTCAAAGCATATAATAATAATAGTAATAATATTAGTTAATTTAAGGATAGTACATGTGTCATTTACGAATGTTAATCAATTGAGCCAACGAAACTATCATTACCAATACATATATATATATATTTTATACTGTATGTATAAGTGATAACGATTATCATAGTGGTGTGAGGTGTAACTTGGGATAACAGTTTTTTTCCCGACTAATATCTCGCAATAACAAATGTTGTGTTTAGACATTCTCAACTACGATCACCTCAGGCTGTCTCTTCGTTCGAGCCATTGTCTGGCCTGGTGACTACAAATAGATTGGTGCATTAAGGGTTAAAGTCAGACCTTCAGTCCGTTTCTTTTCAACGCTTTGCTTTTCGTTATGGGAGCCCAGAAACAACGGCGCATAGTTCTTTTACGTAAAAATCACATTGTGCGTTATATAGTTACCAATTTTCCGATGGGCTCACATAATGTCCTCAGCAGCCAAGAACAACGACTTAATGATATGTCGTTGCTTTTTGGCACCAAATGACGTTACTAATTGCAGACCAATATCACTATTTCCATGACGATGTTTCTCATGGAAACATCGTCATGGAATAGTAGCCAATAAAACTTGCGTCTAAAAGTAATTTTTCCGTGCCCTACGAGTGTACTTTAAGGCGCATATTATTCAAACTGAACAAGTCATGCAAAGCAGCCAAAGATCGACCACTCTTGCTGAACACGCCACTTGTCCAAGGACATATAATTGACAAATAATAAGGAAGTAATTAGCTAGTTTTGAACCGCAACTCAAACAGAAGCGAAAAGTAAAAGACGAGTCCGATCGAAATCAAGCTAGCTCAAGATCGCCATTGATAACAAACTGACCCAAATAAAAAACACAAAGCAAACACAGCATTTTCACTGCCTTGTTAATGGAGAAGGGATACTCTTTGTATATTCGTCAACTATCATTAGTTCAATTGTAACAAAACATTGATCAACATAAATAGTGTGCTGAATTTGCATCAAACCGTTAATTTGTTACCAAGGCTATAGCCAGCTTTGTACGAACGAGTAAGGTAGTTGCAACTTCACGACAGCCAGGACAACGATCCGGCGCGCTGTTTTTCACGTGGAATTGACGTTGGTCGTAACCAGGGTCGCTGGACAATCGCGTTGTTGCAGATAATTGCTCTCCGCAAGCTACGTTATGATAAGTCGCTCACGAGTGTTTGAATCGAGCGGTGTCACTCTGAAACAAACGTTGACACATAATTCCGTTGCATCTTCCAGGACAGCGTCGCTTTTTGTTTATCTATACTATTTCGTTGCCTTGCTCGTTTTTATACTCCTTGTTTGATCTCCAAACTCTCAACCAACGCTAGAGCAACGCGTTTGCGCTGCAATATATAACTTTCATGCCTATATTTCAGATCAATACTATCATGTTCAAGTCCCTCGAGCGCGAGATACCTTCTCAAACAGACCCAACATAAAGGCCAACATTGAAGACTGCATAACAAGAAAGTGGCCAGCCTACCTACCATAATTAAGCTCTTTTTTGCTCTCTTCGTATGTCTGTCTGCCTTGACTAGATGTAGGAAGGACCACTTAGGAGTGTCAATACCCAATGACGTGTTCCGTCTCTCACATTCGGGGCGTCTCGCAGTTCTGTACGTCCAGTTTGAGCGGCAAGAGGATGGCAAGTTTTGGCTAGCCATGCATATCGCTTTCCGGGCTGATTCCCAAGTAACGACAAACCTGGAGTGGCCGTTCAAAGGAAAAATAGCCCTCATGATCGTACACCCTGAAGACAGGTAACTTCGACATATTCACAATGAGTTTATTCACTCCCGAAAATCCATTTTTACATTCGATTGATGTAGACTGTAGTTGATCAAGTCAACAGTAAATACCTGAGCTTGTTCTATGGAGATGATAGCTAGCATAGTCTTTTGCTACCTGATTGCGAATCTGCCACATTTTCTGCTCCCTATCCAACGGTTAGGATACGCCTATAAATATAAATGTGCTTACTGGCTGTCGACATCGATCTGGAAATGAGGGGGAAAGATATCGGTTTTTGCAGGTTGCTAAGTAGACGACACGTACTCGACGCGATGCAAAGCTGTCACCAAAAACATTATTTAAGACCGGTAAGTGGAAACACGTAAACAATATGTTTATCGTTACTTTGAGGTGGACAAAGAAGTAACTCGTGGTTGTTTTTTTTTTATCTATCTCATAATTTACACACAATCATCCGCTGATACAGCTGCATTTGACGCGAGTGCATCAATCTCTAGCCTGAAAATAATACGGTATTATTACTAGTCTTGACCGTGCCCAGCGGGAGCAATACCATATCTTCTTCTAGGCTGACTCTAGACACCTATCTTTACGATGAGTCTAGCTACAAGGGTAAACCATGCTACCGGAACCGCACGACAATCGCCCTCCTTCTGTTCGCTGCACGCAAATTCGGGCACAGGTAAGTGGTTGCCGGAAACGACCAAACAAGCCTCGCAAAGGTTTCTCCTCGCCTGCAAAGCATGTATAGATATTCTACGCTAATATATTTTGTCTGCAGGTAAGCAACCGGGGTCGCGAGGGGCCTCGGGGTATCGGCGGGCGTTTACTATCGCTGGAGCAACTCGAAACGGAGGGCTTCGTTGCTGCGGACGATTCGATCACTCTGGCGGTTGTTGCGTCCGAGCAAATCAAGACGTCGTTCCTATACACGTCGTCCTGCCCCCGCAGTCAGAACCAATCGGAAACTCTTAATGATACGGCGAACTTGGAAGGAGGCCAAAATTGCTGATTCGTAGCAACGACTTCAGGCAACTATCCTCGATTCCGTCTTGAGGCGCCGAAGTTCTCACGGCCTCAATAAAAGTGCGCCAGACGAGACGAAACAGCTTCATTGTAGGAAAGGCACAATTAGAAAAAGGGTCATAACAATAAACGGAGAGCTCGTAGTTGTACTCGAACAAGACGGGTGTGTTCGCAGGATGTCGCCAGATCCAACGTAGCACAGTGCAATAATTAATTAAACAGCTCAAACATGAACACCGTCCTACGAAGGATTCAGAGAATATCAGATTTAACGACTTACTTAAAGCTTATTACAACTGAAGCGGAAATAATTTTGTCTCCTGGCGGGGCTCGATCGAGAGATTACAGTGGATATGTTCAATTAAATTTAACGAAAAATTTAACGAATAAATACATAAAAATAAAGGTGAAGCAGTTTTGAGAATTATGGTCCTGTTTGTGTACACCAGTGAGTATACGGGAAAATTACATAATTATTTTTCAACCACACTTATTAATTTTTTTTATTCGTTTCGGTAACCGTGTTCTTGATTGTTTTGGAAAAACTAAGTGGGCACACCTATACAACAGTAAAGCAGTATGGGCAACGGAGTTATGACGATAGCCTCATGTCCACTTGTTACCCGTTGTCGTCGAGCTCGGTGGGTTGGTGCATTCGTATGCGCCTTGCGACTGGAGGAGACACGTAGGTGCACGGGCTCGATCCCCGCCGGTGCACATTTACATTTATATCAGATCCGTCTTACGAAGTAATGCAAAAACTGCTACCGTGGACGTTAAATGTTGGCTGATGGTCAGCTTTATGCAAAAACTGCTACCGTGGACGTTAAATGTTGGCTGATGGTCAGCTCTTAAAAAGATAAAATACTGCAAAAGCTGCTACCGTGGACGTTAAATGTCGGCTGATGGTCCTCCTTAAAAGAATATTTTTGTTACCCGTTGTCGGCGTGCACCAAAATCGTGCACCCGCTCGCATGGATGAGCAATTTGCGTACCACGACAGTAGGGAACAGGTAGCCCTCGTGCTCTACAATCTTTTTGTAGAAAGTACGTTTTATCTTTATAGAGCTCGTCTTCCCTCAGCCTTACGCTAACAGTTGAATATCTTCATAGAATGATATCCTACTCTACTTCCCAACAATTTCCGACAAGGAAAGTCCCATCCCATTGTTCTACGGCCTAATACGGCCCGGATTTTTTGAAAGATAACTCGAATCTCGCGCTCAAACGATGGCGTGTGTCCGAGTGGTTGCCTCAGTAACCACTCCTCCAATATCGAGACGGCATTACCGAGGGGTAACGGGTAACTCATGGCGCCGTTAAGCGCACTCACTGCATTCGAACACCGCTTTCAAGTGCTTCAGTTATTTCTATCTTTTACGTCGGCCTGAACGATTCGTCAAATGCCATCAAGACCTTCCACCGACAATTTCTCAGTTCAGGTACCTACGCATTTGCCACTCTAACTGTCTTCAACTTTCCGCCCGAGTAAGTTGTGGCAACAAAAGTCCGCGTGGTGTGTCATGGTTAAGAGTTTTCTATTTATGGATATAATAAGCAGTTTACTCATCGAAGCGCATAGTGTAGCATTAGATTTAATGGTAAATAAACAGTATAATCTAGGGTCATGGTAGCATACAGTGCATAATGGTCGAAATTAAGACTAGGCTTCTATTGTGTTAAAGCAACCGTAATATGTCTGGTTTGGTTATTAACATGTGCGACCGTTCCAATCAGTGCATGAAACTTATAGTTTGTAAATAGAAGTTTTATATCTAAAGTATAAAAATGGCCCAATTTATGAATGCATCCCATATTTCTGTCCATTCGTGTTACACTGGGATTACTGTATTGCTTTTTGAATTTATTTAATAAGAATTCGTCGGTAAAGATAAGTTTCTGCCCATTTTCACTAGCTGTGTATTTTCTCAGAACCTTATATGCATAGTCGGATATGTCGACAATATTTTCAATATTACGCAATTAGTGAAACCATGCTCGACATCACGAAGACGTATTCCATGGGCATAGAGAAGATCCATGTTTTCAGTCTTATATTAACCGACACCGTATACATTATAACTACATACACGCTTACCTGTGTTTACCTATAAAGTGAAGAATCATTACACAGTGTTACGCTGTCAAACAGCGGTCAAGTTTGATACAATAATAACTTCATTACGAATCTGAGTTGATTTCAGTTATCTCACACAAAGGCAACGCGTGAAAACAAATATCATGGGCGACCCCGTCACTCCTATGTCTTTCACTCGAGGGAGTGTTCGACCTCTACGGCGGGAAACGCCTGTAGCGACAATGCCAGCTGATGAGGTACGACTTCATCATTGGCACGAATCAATTTTGTTCCTGACACTCTACTGATTTGGCCAAGCCGAAAAAAGCGCTTTCAGACATGTCTTTAACGTAGACCTCATCTTTCATACGGATCTAATTATAAGAAGCGCCCTCGTTTTCAGGCAGTGCAGGAACTTCTGCAGGAACTACACGATGATTCGGTCGAGTCAGTCGACGAAACGCCGCCGGTTCAGGATATAAAGAAACCACCCCCCAGAAAAGGGGTAAGTCGTTCGTGTGCTTCACTGATTCACGCGTTGAGTCCTCTTAGTAATCGCCCCTAGGGGGCCGTTGACGTTCATTTTTACGCAGCGGCCTTGGTTTAGAGCTAATAACGTCATTTTACGATGAAGCCGGTCATATCAGCTTTTCTGTCGCGTCTTCTCCCCTAATCGTACGACAAGCTATAACCATGCCAATAATGCTTTTGTTCGATCCCTTCGGTTTACATAATTGGTGTCGCTTTTCTTGCAGACATTTGGCCTAGGCAATCCCGATACGCAAAGTATTACCCCACCTCCGCCTGGTCTCACAGCTCGTAGCTCCTCGAGTCTCTTTGGCGTGATGGGTACGGACGATCCCGAGGACTCAGAGAATGCGCCGCCAATAAGAACCAGCGCGGGCGGTTCGGCCACCGGCGTGTCGGCCCTGTATGGGCGTCAAAGTCAGGACGAACAAGAGGATCTCGATATGGAGGAAGTTCGACGGGATACTGACCGCCGGGGTGAATCGAACACCAAACGCCGAATTCACTTCGAAGACCAGCAGACGTCTGACGATATTGGTGAACAAAAGAGGGATCTCGACGAGGGAGAAGGCGGCCGAGATCAACAGCAAAAAACAAAAGAAAACGTCAAAGACAGTGGAGATCAGGTGATTCATCCATGTCAGGCGTGATCAACGCCATATATATATCGTGTTTGCCTTCTGCGCGTTCGCGTATGTCGATAGTTGTTCAGGTCTTCTTGGCAATGCATAGAATAATGCATTGCAATTGGTTGCTTAACAAATTAATTGTCGAAAGTAAATTTCTTCAGGACGGAGTAGATCAAAAATCTGCTCAGAAGGCGAAGCAGAGGTTCCGGCTGAGGTTTGGTAAACGGCAGCAGGTAGACACGGATGGACACCAACCTGTTCCGAATGCTGAGGACAATGATCAGGATCCTCAGAAAAATGTTTACGACAGAGAAAAAAGCGAAAAACTGGAGGATGGCGAAAAAACGTCAGATCAAGTAAGAATATAAAGTCTGCAAGAAGAAACAATAAAACACTTCTTTACAGCATTGCATTAAGAAACCGAAAAAGTCAAAAACATATATATATATATATATATATATATATATAT
>MNPL01001530.1:0-17720 GCA_002081605.1 Tropilaelaps mercedesae
TATATATATATATATATATATATATATAGGGTACGTAAACGGAGACGCTGTCTAAACGAATATTCACGTTCATTAGTATATAAACGTATACTTGTGTTGAGAAGCCGTTTGTTTCCACCAAGCAAAAGCCTGATCTTGAGCCTTGCTATATACACTTTTCACTTACTATGCCCTTTTAAGTTAAACGACGTACCCAACCATTCTACCTGGCTTTCCACTTCTATTCCGACAGATCAAACAAGAATTGAACAAAAACAAGACCATCAGTTAACCCATAACGTTCACGCTAGCGCTTTTTGCGTTACTTCGTAAGACGGACTGTCTTATAAATGCAAATATGTCACGGCGGGGATCGAACCCGGCACCAACGTATCTCCTCCGGTCGCCTCAAGGCGCACATGAATGGACCAAGCCACCGAGATCGACAGAATAGACAAGAAGGTGAACCACTCTCCCATGAATTACGTATTGGAAAACGACCTATTCTAGAATTAGAGCTAAACCCCAACCATATTATCAGAAATTTAAAAGTACAAGGCAATTTACATGTCACGCCCACACGTGCGGACTTCAGTTCTCTCACGAATGTATGGCGAATATTTGTAAATAACGGCAGACGTGACTAACTTAATCTTGCCAATTGGCTGTTCAATTCTAGGCGAGGTGACCAGGACGATAGAGCTTCCGCAAGAGGGGCATAGGCCAGCAGGACTTTCTATGCCCTGTCCGTGCGGCCAACGCAGAGGTGGACAACGAAAACTGCGCTAACAGATCCCCGAGTAACGGAAGGAGTAGACAGCCTTTTTCCGCCACCGACGACACATAAATTGTCTGCATGCCTGGCCGTACGCACGTAGGCGAAAACGCTTATCAGAGAACAAGCGACGCCTCTAGCTCATCGTACGCAGCCGACAGCGACAGAATTTCAAGAGGGATTCCTCTGAATAGACGCATGAGCACGCGGCCTCGTAGCAAAGACGCTAGAGGTGTTTTTCGTTTCGTCCTCGAGAAGAGAACCTCAAGAACTGCTATCTTCATTTTTTCCCCCCTTTTTTTTTTTTTGTTTCCATGCTCGGCTAGCGTTTATGTCACGTTGTTGTATAGATGGAATGGCCCATCTTTTCCCACCTACTCCTGGACATAAAGTGTGTGCTATATCTCGGAGGTGGAGAACCACCGACGGTGGTGCGCCAGGACTACGAGTCTTCGCCAGCCATGAACTACGCTTCCTCCATGCCAGCACCGCTGGCTTGCGCCCGTTGAAATAATAAGCCGCCTTAACATTCAGCAGTGGCGACAGCAGAAGCCTGCCTACATTCATCCAGCCCGGCTCTGAAGCTGGGTCTGGGTCATACTTTGCCCCCGTTGACTGCAAGAGAAGGTCGGCGGACGCCTATTTTAACTTTAGCCTAGCCGACCTTCCACGCGTCGCACTCGAGTGTAGCTACCCAATGGTTTCTTCTAGTTTTCTCTTCATCGTGGTGATGGGAATACACGCCCTCTTCGCCCCTCTGCCTCCACTGCAGAGGTCCTCTAGACGTGTATGAATAAGGAAGGAAGCAACTTAGGGAAGTAAAGGATTGGCGAGATGGTCGCCTTCAGCTGTTCCGACTGCGAACGAAACGAAGTTAAAGGGGGAGGACTGGTAGACATGAAGGACCTGTTTTCAGCATTCCAATTTCTTCGGGCGACAACGAAAACGACGACGAGTTCTGAGAGCGCAGAAGACGTACACGACACTGAAACAGAAACAACAGGGAGAGGTACGACAGGAATATGACATTATAGACGTATGTTTCGAGAGATGTAGAACTATTATTACTATTTATACATCTATTAGTTTAGATATTTCACTGGGATTGAACTATGAACATTTACAATCAAACAGCCGAAGTGTCATAGTTTTTCACTGAAATTGAATCCCGTATTGCTATAAGGTGCTTTGTTCCTATCATCTTAGGTCAATTAAGATAGAAACCTCTATGACACAAAATAATCTTCTTCTCTAACCAACGAGATGAAGTGATCATCTTTGGACGGTCACGCTAATAAACATACCAGGGGGAAAAAGTAGTTTTTCAAAGAAGTTCTGAGCATTAAATTTTCTACGCAAATGGCGCAAAATAATACCCGATTACACACAGAACGAATTGAGGTAATAAAAACGATTCTAGATCACATCAATAATATATTCTATGGGAATATAAATCTCTGTGAAGATGCAAAATACCTGGACGACACATGCTCATAGCTTGAAATGTGCACAGGTGCAACATTTCGGTTTACCAAATATGCCATTGCCCTTAACGATAACCATCTTCATTAGGATTAGTTTTTCGGTACAAGTTATGGCGCGGCTGAACCGCTGTGCCAGTCGTCATTATGGCGTTCCGTACCACTCTGGTGAAGTCGTTGGCCTTTTCCGCATTAAAACATGTTCTGACGCCGCAGGCCAACACCGCCGGATGGAGCGATAGTCATTGGGTAACCGCATTCGCGGTAAACAGTCGCAGCCTAGCAGTGCGGTGCCGTGTCGGGACATTTCGGATGCCTGGAAAATGCCAGCTAAATGCAAAATGCTGCTCTCTAAAATGAATTTCACCCTCGAAAGCCGAGACCGCCCATTGCCCCTCATCCACACTGTGCGCGCCCAGTTTCACGAGGGAATCCGCCGTAGACTTCAGTCACCACGCATTCCGCGGCCGCCGAAGACGATCAAGTCCACCCCAGCTCAGTGCCGCTTGGTGCCTGACATGACCTAAATTTCTTCTTTCGAATTAACGTTTTCAAACACTCAGACCTGCGTTTCGGAACACCTCGAGCGGATACCGGGGCAGAGGTAATGGGGTGAGGGGGGTGACAAGAAAGCGAGGTAGGGACCCACAATTCACCATCATACGCGGATATGAGAACGAATACAGGCTAGGCCCTAATTATCTTTTAATGACTTGTCTAATACATGGATCCGGGCCGGGCACTATCTCATTTCAATCATTATAATCACCTAAAATATATTTGTTTTTCACGCGGCGCATTCGCGGTCACGCGCTGGTGTTCGGACACAACCATTAGTCGGATATAGCCTACACGGCTGGGAATCTGGGTTGCCGAACACATCGTTGGCCACGCATAGTCAAACGAGCTGTTCTGATCGTGTTGTTATTCTTGTTGTTGTTACAGATGCAGGTGACTCTATTGTATGTATCACACGTTTAAGGTATTATGTGATAGTGGAACAACTATGAACCGACGTTTCCCAGCAGCGAATATACGCGAAGGCAAAGCGGGTTAGGAAAAAATAGCCAGTCTACAAATATCGGCACAGTAAGGCAGGATGCTGATAACGCTAATCTAGAGACTGACAGAAAGGCCAAATTCGAGCTATCTTCCGTCATAATTCCATAGTTTGTGAATGCTACAACAAACTGTAAGAGCATTTGGTTCATCTATACCTATTAAAGTCTAGTCGTCCGGAAGTACAAGAGCATCCGGGAATCTGTTAACTTTGAGTCAAGTAAGTTATTAGGAGAATTAACTCGTCGTGGAATAATAGTGTTGATATTACCGAGGTTGCAGTGAAACGCAAAGGGGAACACTGCATGACGTTGCTTCTTGCTGTCAAGGACTTTCACACGAGGTTGATGTAGTATCAATGGTGAACTTGTGCGTTTGGTTATAATTGAAAATGCTTGAAAAGTTTTAGTACATATCTCAAGGTGTAGAATTCTTTTATTAAGCTTTTTAAATTTGACTGTTACCATCAGCAATAGCCTACAAAAAATAAAGTTGTGGCCCGGCTCTTGTGGCTTATTCTGTGAAACGTCAGTTTCAGGGAAACGCCAGTTGCACCGTTGAAATCGATTGAGAGGGACGAGTCAACACAAACGGCACTTGATAGGATGAATCTGAAGGTTCTATTTTATTGTTTAGCTTCCAATGAATATCTCAGGTCGGCGTTTCTACAATGGGGCGGGCGGGGAATCTACAACAGCAAAAAGCGGCGAAAAGCACCAAACTCAGAAGCGTTTTGCGTTGAATGCTTTGAGGGCAAAAACCGGCGAAAAGAACGTCAAAGGCTATAACAGCAGTAAAACGACAGTCAAAAAGGAAGGACGAACGGGCGGTCATGTTCAGTCAGCGATATCCTGAGCGACTAGACTGGGCATTTTTCCTCTATTTGCTCTCTCTAAGCAATGTCTTTCTCTTGACGACCTGGCTGTCATTCGGAACCACAGACTTCAGAACTTCGTAGTACTGGACCACTTTACATTTTGTCGTTTGCCTAACGAGCGAGAAGTTATTATGTCGCTGGAGCCATGGCTCAAGTCTGGCCGGCGCACGTTGGAAAGCTGGTGTGTGGCCTTTTGTAGATATAAGTGCATAAAAGTGTTTCTTAGAGAGAGAGAGTCTCTTAGTGTACATTAACAAAGAACCGTTTTGACAATTCGCATGATAAGCTCTCCTGAATATGCAGCGGCAGCTGTTGACTTAGGGACCGATGGACGCAAAAGCAAAAAACCGAAAATTTGAGTCATTAGAAGGGTGACTGTAAACAAATTAATGCGAGGGGCGCAGAAAGGTTAATGTCGAAGTTTGCAAGTTCTGTTGGCAAAGAAATAGAGCATCTATAAAATAAGAAGGTATTTAATCAAACAAATTTAATCAAACTTGTATACTGACGGCACGTCTAGATTTTACTTACCGTCAAATCACCCTGTGCAACACTTGGTCGTGCAGTTATATGGACAAACAGGCCACACCCAAGGTACGACATTTATCTTTGGGGTAGATAGTGCAAGTTCGAGTGATACTCTAATTCGCTTCAGAGGAAAAACTAATACTGACTATCTTGTACAACAGATGTGTGGTAGATGCACCTCGATGGTGCGCAGGAAGAATTCGTTCGCTTTCTACACTGAGATTCGATGAAAGTACAAACATGACCGCTTACATCAGGTAATCTCTCGCAGTCACTTGACCGCCCAATTTAGCCATACCGCATGAACTATTTTTTGACTAAATAAAGACCGATTACTATTAATTGGTTGAGTATTAACCAAACTTGGTAATTATAAGGTCATCATAGATTAGTGGTTACATGAAACAACAGATTTAAATTAGAAGTTGCGTACAAAAACACGGAATTTCTCCCGATGTGTGTTCAACAGGGATCGCTACTCCAGATGATACTACAGAACTCCCGTAGCAAATGTTTAACTCAGCTTCGTCTAACCAGTATAACGTGCTGAATTGAGACAGCATATCGAAGGCGTAATAACACGCCACGCTTTGTTGGGCTTCAGTGTGAACCTCGCATTTGCTAAGCCGACGTGAACATATTTTTCGAAAAGCGTTCTTCGTCCTTCGCTTTCTCTTGCGTTGTCGTGCGGCAGACCGACGGTGTTCCGGTGCTCATGTCTGGCAAACGTCACCTTCATCCACGGCTAAATATTCCCGATCCCGTTATCAGGATGACGCTGCAAGAAGAGCGGCATATGGCACAAGAGGCGGGCAACCCACTCGACCAGCCGATGGCGTGTATGGCAACCACCTTTTCGGGCAAAGGTTGGTGGCAACAGGCGATATTTCAGCTTAATGGCCGGACTGCAAATGAGCGTGCCTTTACTGCGAACCCAGTCACTCTGGCAGCGACGACGAGGTGCGCGACGACGGTCGCAATATTGCCACCGCCTCGAAAGCAGATGACCTTCAAATAGCCCGTAGTGTCTCTGACCTGAGAAAAATCTTTTCGTTTCAACCCGCCACTACCGCAACCTACCGGCCGTCAATAATTGTCGCGCCTTCGGTGAGAGGGCTGTCGTTTGATGTCGGTAACTGCTGCCATAAAGGTTGCAAAAAGAAGGAACACATAAGATGCGATCTGCAGCCAGTTTACTAGTTTAGAGAGTAGCTACGTTACGTTTGTTGATTACCCGTGCCTTGTCGTTTTCGCTCTAAAAAATGGTCCAATGTAGTTCCTCCATGGGTGCAAATAACGCAATTGCACCCATAGAATTCTGCCATATGACAAGATGAGCGTTCTCCTGTAGCACCTTTAGAGCGCTTTATGAAAGAGCAATCAGTAATTGAATAATTAGCGTTTACTTTTTAATTTCGTGTGTGATTATGCAGCAAAATTATTATTTAGGTGCATAACCATAAAAGATGGAATAAATCTCCTATCTTTGATCATAATTGTAATCAAATCCTTCTGCCTTGTGCAGGCAGATCTTCCAATCTAAAAATCTACAAATTGTAAGATAACTCTTGTAGGTTTTGCCTTGAAAAGTTTTAAAAGATTTCGTCACAAATATCTTTAATAGAGGGTAGAAATTTCTTTTGGAATTCCACTACTATTAACGTCATTTCTGTTGGTATACCTTTAATATCCACCAAACACTATTTTCTTGCTTTATATGAAGTATCAAAGGAATGCATGGCCCTTGCTCAACAACGATATCTTTGCCTCCACTTTTCACCTGCTTTCTGATCCCTTTATTACGGTCGTTTTCGTAGTTTTCGCGAAGTTTCCCCCATGCCACACCCAGTTTCGAGCAGTGGCCAAAAACTGCACCTCGACACTAGCGCACGCGTCAGATATCCCGTCTACGTTCATGCGATTCAGAGATTGAAGATCCCAGCGAAAATTCACCTACCGGATTTTTCTTTCTAATGGAACTTTGCATGCGGCGTATACCGTGCACGATTGATCCGTAGGCTAAGTGCAGGTGTGTTCTTCATAGCACTTCAGGCCAAGCAAAAATCATCGCGCTTTGGACCTGCTTCTTCTGAATCAATTTCCCTCGGACCTGTCTCAGACAAAGAGTCTGCAACTCGATTGTACCGAGCAATGTTGGCGTTACCAATCTCGAACCTGATAAATATGTAGGTAGTTCGTTCCACTAGAAAAAATTGCTTGATTATTTTTCGCTTCATGAAGAGCTCATATGAACTCAAAAAATCACCGGCATCCTGTGGAGGCTCCCGGTTCAAGTTGTTTGATCTCCAAAAGCTAGTTACTCTACAGTGATGTTGATTCTTTTTACAAAAGCAAAATTGTATGATAAATTTAGCAATGACGGATTTAAATGAAAGAGATATAGCGAAGCTGAATTCTTGATATATGGTTTCATTTAAGAACGGTTTCAGAAATTCTCGTTATGAGGTTATCAGTTTATCTAAGTGGGCATATGCTTTTCTACTTGAATACTCGAACAGGAAAATATTCTGTGCCAGACGGATTTAAGTTTGTTTGTTTATTTGATATATGTTCGCTCATCATGCGAACGTGGCCTGCTTCGAGTTCGCCAATGGCGTATCCATTATGTATCTGAAATGGGTATCGTCGTTTTCTTTGAAATCACTTATTTTTCCAACTTTAACGCGCTGAAGTAATTTACAATCACTCTTGAGGTAAAATATTAAAATCACGCAAAAAGTTCGCGATAAATGTGGGCTACTTGCCTTTCAATGTTTAAAGTTTTCTATATTGAGTAAATCGACGTGGTTTTTAGGATTTCTGTCTGGCTTATCTAGGTTTATCGATCAACACAGATAGACGCTATCTCGTGTGGCACTTGATTTTTTTCATGTTTTTAATAACGCCTAGATAAAAATAAGTCATTGCACAAATTATAAACAAATCTTCCACCGAAGAAGGCTGTTTTCGTGCCACATGGCGAGATAGGAAATAACACACTGTTTTTAAACAGCATTTTATTTTTATCACCCAAATTGTAGGATTCAAATAGCATTATTGTATGGATTTATTCAACGTTTCAATAAAGAAGAACAAAGCGATTTAATATTTTTATCTGTACATATCGTACATACACAGAATGCACCTCGAAACACCAAGTTGATACAAATGAATCTACTATCTTCTATAATATATTATATAACATTCGCATTTTTGAATTCGCATTCAATTCTCAGAAAGGCAGGAGGCAGGAGACAGGTTTCTCGTGATATTGATTTCGTTCGATTGTGTTGGAATGCCTTCCTGTTTAGTGATGAATTATTTTAATCCATACCCAAAAACCGACTAATGTTGAAATAATTTCAAAAACAAACACGTTGGTCATGAAGACAGAAATCAAATGAATCTTCCATATTTAAAATTACATATATCATATATAACCGAAGATTTCCGGAATTCTCTATGTGTACGGAATTCTTCAGTGAAACGGGTCGCGGTATTGCCCAAGAGCATCATGACATGCCAGTCGCGATGCTTATTCTCACTACGTCGTCAAACACAGAGACCCAACAGAAGGAATTCGCTTGCTATGTCCTTTTACATGTACTGATACGCTTGGGACGATGTCAGAGATCCATTTCTCAGCTGCGAGGCATCTAAGAGCAGCGGTGCAAGGCGTCGGTGTGTCGCACCAGCCTTCTAAGCTCACTGATAATTAATTATGGATTACGACAGATCATTTTAATGGATGGCAGAAAAGCAGTCGATTCAAGGATAAAACGAGGAAATCTGTATTTACATTTTGCGTTTTTCAAACAAAGGTAAACCTGGTCGCAAAGACGCATGTTGTTTCATGCTCCCCTGTGCCGGATGCTGTCGGTTTGGGGTTTTCTTTCACTCAAATAGCGAATTCGTACGCAGGTACTGTTGAGGAATCTGCTCTTTTCTTAGTTGGGTATTCATTCTTTGCGCACGTTTAAATATTTTTGTAAGAAAAGGATTAGATATTTATGAACTAACGCATTTTTAAGGAACAGCAGCTCTGAAATCAACAACGGTGTTGTATTTGGTTGCAATTTTAAATTAACATATTTCAATACTTACTCACGCCGCTTACAATTCTTCTGCCTTCCTTCTGAATTTAATCTAAAACACGAAAGCCATGTATTTCACCGCGCACGCCTGTTGTTTTTGGCATGTATTTGTGCTAAAGAAAATTTCGAAGTCGCACATTCCGGCCTACTTGTTGGTATATTACTAAGACGCAGTCACCTCTAAGCATGATTTCTCATGTAGAGGAAGAGAGCGGTGGCCGATGTTTTCAACGCAGTAACAATTTTTTCATGCATTATGCTCCTTCTGGTGGCATTCCATTCGTCTTCGTTCATCCAGAGCGAGTATCTGCGCGTACCTGCGACAAACTAATATAACCTATTTTGGATAGCTAAGTGGGTACAATTCGCTTTGACGTTATTACATTCCTCTTGCTTTGTCCGACCGCGATATTCGGTCTTCTCACTGGCGCGCAAGGGCCCCGCGTCATCCAGGGGCCAAGCGGCAAACTCAGTTGTGCCCGCCTCCCAATTCAAACCTCTATTCACTTGGTTAAATATAACAGGATTGTCTTTCGTTGCTTCTCCCTCCTCTTTCCCACCATTCTTCTATGATCAGGGTAGAGGTATGCGAGTGAGTGTTGGCTTAGGTGTTTTATGCAGACGGCGAAGAAAAACGAATCTGTTTTTTCTTCGCTACGCACGATTCAAAGTTCGCCAACGAGCCAACTTGCTATACCCTCCGCGTCCTTTCATAAAAACGCCGATCATGTCGACCCCAGGAATAAGGGAAATTTTCGAGATGGTCTGAGATTGAGGCTGTCTGTGCGCTACATCCCAGCCGGACGCCACCACCTCCATCGAGACCAGCGAATACAGCGAAAAAGTAAAAGGAACGACGTTATGACATACAATAGTTGCAAGTACACGACAATGCACGGAATAAAGACTCCATGCGACGGCTGTGATGGTTGGCACAACACCGGGACGAAAATGAATTCTCTCCAGTGTATTCGGCATACGGCTACTAACTTCTGTTTACTGTGAAATTCGCCTAGCTTAGTTGTGAGCAAGGGCAGTCAATTTATTTGTTGAGAAAGAAAGCCTGAAACCGAGCAAGAAAACCTGAAACCGACATTTCAATGCATTTTAGCTGAAATTACCGTGATAACTTCGCATCTAGACAGATATTGACACGTTGCGGTGAGGATATTCGCTGCTTCCTGTGCTGAAGGCGCCTGTTGTGTTATGATTCTAGTCCGCCTGCAATGCAAATTATCCAATGGGTTCATTGCTATTTGATTGATTTCCGCATGTCTTGCACCTGGCGAACCGTTGAACTCAGCTGTGTTGCTTCAAGCGCATCATTGATCTCACCCTCTATTATAGTTCATTGAAGCTACGTCGATGGCGAAGATATCCGGAGCGGCGTGCGAGTTTCGAACAAATAATACATTTAAACTAGGTGTGCTATTTCTGCAAATAGTTAGCACGAAATTATTTTCTTTGCGTGCAAAGAATGAAAACGCATTCTGCAAAGCAGTTTCGCCTGTAGGTCTATTAGTAGCGATGGAGCTTCTTTAGTCCTCGCCTTCGGGCAGAACTCAGCTTCTCTAATTCGCTAGCGGTTAAGCATTACGTCGAAGCCATGGAAGCGGGCGTTATCCTACACTGCTTTGTTTCTCTTCTTCTCTATAACTGGATGCGCAGTCGCTTCGCAGACAAATCATGCGGCCAGCTATGTTCTCCTGTTTTTATCCGAAAAATTATGTGACCACTTGAAACTGCCCATCTACCTAGACCTCTCTTTCCCACCTCCCGGACTTGCCAAACCGCCGACGTTCCGCCCCAATGCTTATTCTCGTCTGCAATTGCGGCCGATTCTCCTCCTTCTGGCATATTCTTTAGCCGTCTTCAGCAACAAAACAGAATATTCACCATTTTTCATATATTACTTCTACATCGGCGGCGACATCTTCTTGTCATTCGTTGCCTTCAAGCGTTGGGCCTGCTCGGTTTTGACGCCCGCATTCCACCTCACTCGCAGCGTTTCGTAGCGTATAAATATTCCATGTCGTCGGTTTTTACGAAGCTGCCAAGCATACAGAGATTCCACTTGGCCTTGTTGATCCTAAAGCTCTGGTTTGGAGCGTTCTGTGTCTGATTACCGCCTGATCGCCGCTTTCATCACGTTCAGGTCTCACAACATCGAGAAATATACGCCTCACCTAATAATGAGAGTTCAACCCGGCAAGGTAACGGTGGCTGTCAATAAAGTGAGCTACCTGAGGGCCCGCGAACACCAGTCATATATCACGAACAGCAATATAATGAAATAAATAGATGTAGTGCTCCGCACTACCGATAGCCGGGTAGAATTTTATACTCATAACTGTAATGATATTGCATTACTTCCGTGTAAATGACATTTCAACATTTCTTAAAATCGCACCCTCACCCTAAATCTATTATTACTAAACGTTTACCGGGCTACAACTCTATGAAGGAATATGGCGAATGCACCTGCGGTTTCGCTTGTCATCCGATCTAATTAAACTAATTTGTTCACATGACAATATTAGAATTCTAAAAATGAACAAATACACCGCCTCGAAGTGCGATTAAGCTGTCGAGGAGAAGGAAAGCCTTGTATAGTACCATATACCGCTCGCTGCAGAGATACGCGCGACTGCTGTGGCACCCGAGGCAAGCAAATAGTTTTGCCTCACCGTGTGTCCACGCTTCGTTGAAGAGAAGGAGCAACCGAGAAAGCACAAGCGCCGCTTGAAGATCTGCTTGAAGAGTACTTGAGATTTGTCAACGCTGCACTTTTTCCACGTTCTGGCCACAATCGACGTCGTCCAAACCAACAGTGGCAGGGAAAAAAGCACTTTCAAGTCAAAACGAATCAATGCCGACCACATCCGATCACCTTCGACATCACAGCTACAAGTGGTTCAGACGTCCCTGTTCGTTGTTGTGTGTCTACTTTGTGAAATATTTTAGAATCACAAAAGCCAACTGCAGATATATGGCCACATTTATTCGATAGGGGTGTATGGCAACTAAAATGGTTAATGTATGTAAACGTGTTAGGTAAAAGATCGTGCTATAAATCAATTTGACTGTAATACCTATATTGCTACTATGGGTATAACAGCGCTGAGAGGCTTTAGTACACCGAGATGATGATTAGATGTTAAGAAGAAAAATGTTTTCCAATTTTCTAAAAAAGATGATCCGTCCGGTTACGACGAGTGCTTTATGCGCTCTTTTAATATCATGGCTATTATTATTACTATTATTATTATTCTTACTATTATGCTCGAAAATATTGTGAGCCTAATGCAACAGTAAAAGAGAATGAGTTTCCGGTGTATCGGAGTTATTATTCCAGAATGTGCTATCGGCAAATTACTTTGATCCTCTAAAAAGATCTTTTCAAAAACCACATACATCCATATGTACAACTGCGTTTTGGCGTTAATCTATTACTGGTGCAAAGGCAGAGAGGCCTCAGACATGCCCACGACCCAATGCTTGCTTTTGCCTAAACAGATATCCATTTCAATATGACTGGATTAAGAACAAAAGGTTGTCAATGTTTGTTAATTCGTTTCTAGAAGCAGTTTACTATGACATTTTGAATGAATAGCTTAAGCACTTACAGAAAGTGATGAAAATGTATTAATTGGGCCACAAATTTGCCATTATTAGTGACGCTAGGTTTTATTACCCCCGTCCTTGCTCTCAATTTGGGGTCCACTAGGCCCCCTCTATTGAAACCGCCTTTTCTCTCGGCGCGTGCGATGATTAAACTGCAGTTATCTGTTCATTTGGGACCAATTCATAAAGTGTCAGACAGTCTTTGAGGGTCGGTACGTTAGAGAGGGAAGATGAGATAGTGGGGAGACCTGAAGAGCCGGAGTTGCCTTTGGTCAAACTGTAAATGAACAAATCCTACTGAGATAATGAAGTGCAACCCTTCGGTGTTTGCCTACACCCAATTCGTTTGTCAAAGGACACTTTCCAACCTTCCCATCATCAAACTCCCCCTATTGCCATTTCGACCAAGTTGCAAGCCTCAAGCAAGTGCGGCATTGAGAGAGTGAGAGAAAAAGAATCTAGTTTGGATGTTTTTCCCGTACATATCGTGAGACACGAGAAGAACACTGTTGGGAAATCATCTATGAGAGACGTGGTGAACAATGCGCGACTAACTTAGCTCATTGCAATGCCGCTCCGAGGCGTAGCAAGCGACATAAATAATGGGAATACTGTCAGCCCTTCTGTCTATTCGTTCCATTGACATAATTTGTTGCGTTGGCACTCTTGGAGAAGATCTGGGCGATAGCTTACAGTGGGTCGCGATGTGGGTGTATTGATGTGCATACTTGTGCATGTTGTTGAGCGAAGCTGCAATTTTGCGTGTGTGTACGTACTTCCGGCTGGACCTCCGTATTCCCTCTTGCAAAGGCAGCCCCAGTGAAACTAACGAGGTAGATTCGTCCTTTTTCGTTTACATGATTCATTTTGCCTTCGGATCTTACGATCGTACACGTGTGCGTTCATGCGTTTGGCCAGCTACTGCAATCAAATCCGACCGGCCCTTTTTTCTATGTATCTTCTTGATTTTACTTTTATCGTTGTCTCTCCCACTAAGCTGTATTTCTCGTTGCTATTGCAATCCTGCTCGTCATCATTTTCGTTATCTTTTCTCCTCCATCTATCTCTTTTTCCCTCCCCTACGACTCCTTTACCTCTCTCTCTATATTTCTCTAGCGTTCGGTGCTTCGGTTTGTCCCTTTAGGCTCTCCTTCATCTTATGTAGCCACCCCCACCCTTCCCTCCGTCAGAGAACAAGAACCTGGTGCTTGTGTTACCTTCACTTCGTTTTTTACTTTGGCTCGCCATCATCGTTCGTTCGTTCGTTGTTCGTTGTCGTACGAGGAGTGGACTCCTGAAGCGGCCCTAAAATCAGCTTTCCTCTCTGCCCAGATAGTTCCTTCTCAGTCGTGGCCCACTTCCTTTGTCCCCGTCTCAACCATCTCCGTAACACCCTCTAGATGCTTCCCCTTCTCCCTCCGTTTCTTAACCAACCAACTAACCAACATGTTCTCAACCGCTCCACGGACGACTAGCACCACCGTTTTCTTCCGCGGGTCCAAGCGGTGCTAGCGAAGAGACGCCACCGGCCGCGAACGTGACCATAGACCCGTCGTTACGCCACCAGCTGCTCTTCGATTATCCCCACTTCCTCGATCCCACCACCTCGTGCGGCGAGCGGCGAGTTACGGCGAGCCGAAGTCGCCAGCCACTCGGGGCCGGGGGTGGCCGGTGGTGGGCGCCATTGCTTAGAGTCATTCGCACGCCACCACTGCCTTATAGACAGCGTCGTTATTAAAATAGCACTACTAATTAATTAGAAGACAGCAGGCCCGGACACAGCACCGAGCAGTGGCAGACGCCGAGCAGGGAAAGCAGAGCACGAGCCGAACGGGAAGATCAATCGAGACGCGCAAAGCCCTCAGCGAAGACTAAAAGACAGAAGGACGAAGAGAATATTTTCACTTGGTCATACTTCTTCGAGCGGATTGCCGGAGCGAAGGGGCTACTGGGCGCCTGTTACGCGTCGAAGATTTCCCTTTCCTTACGCGAAAAATCGGATACGACTGCGACAAACGCAATCTAACAAGACTGTTTATTGATGTCGATTTTAGTTTCGTTTTCTGCCATATCAACAATATCGTCAGCGGTCAACGAAATTGTTATACTCGTACGATCGGTTACGTAGGTACCGTTGCCTAACATGAGAAACAGGGAATGAGATTCTACCACTTTAGCCCTAATACGAAGTCCGCTTTTTCGCATGTGGATCCTACAGGAGACTGGTCGGCGCAAACAGGATATTATTGTGTCCTATGAAGCATTATGCATACTTCAGGCATTGCAGATCAACTCCACAGGTGGACCGAAGAGAACTGCATAGAAGTGGCTACGATATACATGTCGATAAGTGGATGATGGTTAGCCTAGATCATGAGGTTCTTTCTCGGATCTCTGCTGAATGCTATATCAGCTGAGATACCATTTCCAACTAATTAGAACAGTCCTTACACAATCGTACGTTTTAGAGTACGCCAGACCATTGGCACGTTCCATACGGATCCTAAGTCTATACAGACTCGTCGTTGTCAAATGGCCATAATGAAAGGTGAATTCGAAACCCTACAGCGTTTTCGACGTTCTCCTTTCTAAGAAGGACCACCGGCACAACGAAACAGGCCAAACAAAGGCAATTGGCCAGCTCACTGGAGCCTAGCGAGTCGGTATTTCATTTGTGTACTGTTTGTTTGTGGTTGTTTTTGCTGACGCCTGTTTCTGAACACAGCCTCGGTGTACAACCGCGTACATACACATGCAACTATCGTAGAATGCACAGACAGAGTCAGACAAAGAATTTCGGCGTTATGTCAACTCAAATATGGCCTTGGCCACAAGATTAGTGGTTCCTCTTTAAGTGATGCCGATCAGACGGCCCCGTCATTAGTGGATATGTCCTTGGTTATAGATTAATCAGGCCAGGTTAGTGGGATGCGTTTTTATGAACTGAACGAACCCCCTATTTGCCCTAACAGATATATCCATTCGCTTGTGCTCTTGTGCTCAAACCTGCACAAACATTTGAGTAAGTTATGAATTTGTTCTCGGGTCAGATAAATGGACTGCTGATCGTAGCGTAGCAGTTCATCGCATTTTAGTTGAGACATTTTCACAGTGGCGTATTTACTAAATTTATCCTTCGTACAGTTTCTCCCAAATTTAATGTCTAATATATTTATTATCTAAATTACGATTCATATATATATATAAATTCCGAAAACAGTAAAGACACAAGAAACGTTGTTATCTATATCCAGTGGACATCAAATTCCTAGACTAGCTAGCACTGGCATGTGAGGAAAGTTTCTAACTTTACTCAATTTCCAGTTTAGGTCTGTGTAAGAATGGTTCCTGTTGATGTGACCGGTCGACAGTCTTTGCTGTCTATGTGAAAGTGTTCGCGCCTCGTTCATACGTGAAAGCGGCGCCGTGGCCCTGAATATACTCCCTTCGAGTAGCCTGCAGTGGAAGAGGTTGGCGAGCTGGTAGCAATGGGAATACATATTGAAAATTCGATTTGGACACCTATGAAGGTAAAGAGCCCGGGGGCAGGTTCCTTCGGCCAAAGCCTTCCTTCGAAGAGAAACGAGAGATATAAAGGAATGTGAGAAAGCGCACACTGGCTCACATAACATACATAGACCATCTTCGAGCCAATATTCTTTGCCGCTATTTCATGGCGCTCTATCTTCTGCTCTCCCTTTTCGTCTTCATCCGCTTCGCGAAAGGTCCCTCAGTGACACTAAGCGCAGTCAGTTGGTTCGATTGCTAGAACGGTAGGAAGAGAGCAGACGGACTAGGTAGGTAGGTAGGTAGGTAGGTAGGGCTGTCTTGAGTTATCGTTCATGCTTTCTTCAAGCAGATCCACCAATCCCGAATTGAACCTACCACTCAAGCGGATTCAGCCGAGTCGCACACGGACCTGTCATCACCCCCTTTTCCTCTCATTTCTGATGTTATTAGCGATACGCACGGCTACCTAAACCATGCGAGCTTCACGGCACGTAATTTAAATGGTGTCTGCATATTGGAAAATGGTTACAATTAAAAGTCGTCCCTGGGAGATGTTCCTCCAAGCCGAGTGTGTTAGCGGAGGCGGCACAGCTGAGTTACCGCTTCAAACAACCTTCACAATGTGATAACATGTTAGTGAAAAGATATCATTTGCTACCATTGCAACGACTGGGAGTAGTTGAGACTTGGCGAGCCACGACACACGTTAGTTGCTTCGCCTGCTAGAAATAAACTAAATTACCCCCTAAATATCCAACCTAGCCAGCTTTAACTTTCGAGAAACCTCGGCCAGGTAAGCCGAATTCAGCCTGCAGCTCTGGAGTCGATTTAACGAATACATAAAGAAGATCCTGAACGTATGTTCTGATTTTTTAAACATTCATAAAACTGGTTCTGTTAAAGATATATTCAAATGTTCGTTGACAATATACAGCTGATACGCGTAAGCTTTATACTTAGCACAACGGGTATTCGACTGGATTTCTGGAGAATCTTATTTGGTAACATTAGCAAATTTTAAAATGCGTTTCCGCAAACTGGTACAAAATTTTCGTTGGCCGCAGCTGGGCAATTCGATGTGAATGCCGGCCACGCTAAAAATTTGGTGTTGCATGTAACACGGCCGATGAGAAAATTAAGCTATTGTGGGAACAGTTTGTTAGGACCGCATCTACGGTTAGCCGGCGTTCGCTGGTCTCCCCGGTCTTTCAAATACAAGGCCGCAAACTTTTGACACGCAAACTGCACGCTAATTATCCCTCGATCATTAGCGCCCTCGAGAACAGAATTATAATATGCATCTACTGAAATCAAGCCCGATGAATCCAAAAATGATAGAAAACCGCTGCACGCCAAAAAGATTTAACGGATAAGGATTAGATTGCAAACACGATTTACGTCACCATTACATAAAAAATAGCAAACATCGTTTTACAGTTACGCCACAGCTGCTGGCCGTGACTATTCGAAAATACAAGTTTATTGTAGAAGATCTCCGGTTACAACTTCGTAGTTCGTGTTCCTTCATTGTGTGGCAGTTTTTGCCGTAGTGGAGTAGACAATTGGTTAGCATTGGCAGCATATGACTCAAAATGGCAAAATTAAGCAGTTAGCCACTAGATATGTTCACACCCCTTGCTTTAGTTCTTTATTTCATGCATATGAGATCTTGGTGAATGGATAACTCGTTAGTGTCTGTTTAGCGCAAGACCGTGACTTCATGCTGGCACTAAACAAAAGTGTTTTTGTTATAGAGTGTCTTAAGTCTCATGTGTATATATATATATATATAT